>JBBBDQ010000714.1:2550000-2797500 GCA_037127315.1 Ascarosepion bandense
TCAGTTGGCCTTCAAGAATTTCACAAAAATGATTTTAAAGTATTTTGAAATAAATGGATTAATACAAGAAAAAGGTCTATTTGGTAAATGGAAGGAATTAAGATCTCAACCACATTCTTCAGTGTATAAAGCCAGAAAAAATTTCCAACGACCAATTCTTAGACTTAAGCCTAGGTCTCCAAGTTAAAGAATAAAAATTTTATGAGATGAGCTATGAAACTTACCCAACAGGTCAAATGTCTGGGTGTGGTGTGGTTTGGAGTGTAAACAGGTACATCCCAGGAGGGTATTTAGAGATTGGAATTTGGCCAAACATTGCAAATAGAAATTACACAGTAAGATATTTATGTAAAGTTAAAAGAAAGTGATAAAAATAAACAGAAAGAAGATGAAAATTGCTACAAGGCCCTAATCAAATTAGATCAGCTTAAGATATATATCTCTAAGATTTAAAAAGAAACTGAACAAATTTCAGCATCAGAGGAAGAAAACTTCTCATATATAAAAGTTCACAGGGTGATGATGTGGCTTTTAATCATTAGTTGGGAAAGAGAAGGAGAGAGACTTTAGAGGAGAGAAGGAGAGAGAGAGGAGGAGGAGAGAGAGAAACATCTTAATGCTAGACTTTAAACCATGCCAAGCATTAAGTCTGATTCCAGCTCAAATCATCTTTGGCTGGCGTCTCTGTCCTGTCCAAACATTAGTTCAGTCAACTCAAGTTTAATGTTAACACTTCACATGACAGTTCAAGTCAGAGGAAAACAAATTCAAAGTAACGATAACAATAATAGTAAAAGCAATAATGAGATTAATAGTTTAATATTGTTAAAATAAGATTATTATCAATAATAATTATCTGTAGTAAAACAAACAATGAAAGTAAACATGTAAGTTATATTAGATGTAATAGTAATGACAATATTAAGAATATTAATGGCATTCATGATAATGACATACAACTACTATAAATATTATTATTACTAAGATTAATAATAATAAGAAGAAGAAGAAGAAGAAAAGTGGGTGTATTTAAAATTAAATATAATGCTGTAAATACCATAGAGAGATCATTTTACAAATAAGGAAGTTTTAGGCAGGATAAGAACTACAAGAATACTGGTCATAACATTCTGAAAGACATGGCTGAAATCTTTAGGACACATCACGAGAAAAGAAAGCTTGGAGAATTTGACACCTTTTTTTTCTTTTTTAATCATTTCACTCCAAGCAAGGCGGTACTGCCACTGGTGTGCAGGGGGCTACATAAGAGGAGAGTGAATATTTAGGCAGGAGGAGCATGAAGAGAAAGATGAACCGGTTACAGTGGGTGTTGGAGAAAGGGTAAGAGAAGGATGGGAATACCAGTGAAAACAGTTTTGAGTGTAGAGTAATAAAGGAAAAAGAACAAGATAGACGGGGTAATGGGAAAGGATGAAGGAAAGACTGGAGTCAAGTGGATAAGAGATGGGAATTGACATTGCATTTAAATTCTTGGAGATTGTAGCTGTCAGGGAAGCAAGTATACAGAAGGGAGTTCCACAGGTGGGAAGTGCAAAAAAAGAAGCTGATGGAGTAGAAGTAGCAGTTGCATTTAGTTGATTTAAATCTAAAATGGTGGGATTTTGTTGCCAGTCTGATTGCTCGAGTAAATTCTTGTGGAGAAGGCATCAGTGAGCTAAGCTTGTCGTAGCAGAAGCCATGAAAATATATTTAGAATAGACAGAAGGAATCCACATCTTGCTGATGAGAAAGTGGCTGGAGTCGAGCTGCCAGGTTGGGACTGATCACATTACAGATTCTCCCCTGGTGAGTGAATAGCAGGGGCGCCCGACCAGACATGACAACAGTATTCAATGCACGGTTGGATGATTGATTTGTATATGTGCAAGATGGACTTGGGTGGGAATAACTTCCCAGCCTGACACAATGACCCAACCTTCCTGCCAAAATATAATAAAAGCTAGAAAAACAATAAATAAACTATTTGTCAAATTTGGGCATAAAGACTGAGGAAGAAGTATCACAAAAAAGAACTGTAAAAGATTAAGAATTGCTGAGACCAACAAAAGAGGTTGGGAAGAGATATGATCACCATGTCATGATGAGAAACAGTCCAGAGAAAGAAACTTTAATAAAAATGACGAAAGGACTGATATGTCCTGGAAAGGGATATATATCGATACAAGGTTGTTAAGTGGTTAAGACAAAGGTAACTGGGTAGATCAATCCAGGATGTAGAACTAATCATCATATTAATCGTATGCAGTGTCCTGAGACATAGGCATAGTCAGTAGATGTAGTAGACCTCTAGTGGAAAGATCTTAAGATCTCTCTGGACGTCCTCACCTTAGTCTATATTTATGGCCAATCACATTTCAGTGAGAGGGAACCAAGGTGTATACATATTCATTACATCAAGGACAAATGTTGAATCAGAAAAATTAAAAAGGTGAAGCAAAAATTAGAAGGAAAAACAGTTCTATAGAGAATACAAGATGTAAAAAATTATTAAAAGAAAATCTTCAGACACAATGGAACAGTCAAGGATACAAAGAGGACACATGAAATAGGAAACAGAATCCTTATTAAAATCAAGTAAACACAAAAAGAGTAAAAAAAAAATAGATGTGACTTAGTAGGAATATTTAGTCACTAAGAATTGAGCAAATAACTATGATTTTGTCATAGAGGTTAATGCCCAACTCTAAATTGTCCTCATGAATAGAAAAATTAACATTCTTTGAGACTCTGAAAATTCAAGTGGATCACTCAATCTATATAAATGTATACTCTGTTAGAAGGGCCTGCACACCCTGTAAACGTTACCACCTATCAAATAAATGCAGATCAACTCAAGCATATGAATAAAAAAATATTTCTAAATGAGATCCAAATGGTCACACGAATAAAAATTACCACATACATACAAGAAACCAAAATACCAATGGTATAATATTGGTAACAATAGGGAGAATAATCCACTTAAATTAATTCCACCTAATCTATAATGTTGGTGGTGGATATGCTAAAAGACCCTAGGAAATGCCTTAAAGAATAGAGACCAGAACCAAAGCATAAATATACTCTTTTTTCCTATAAATACCTCCAATAATATGTTATTTATAAATTAGTCATAATAAGAGATTAACAATATAACTAACAACAAGCTGAATGATTATAACAATACACTAAAATAAGTTATATGTTTGACTGAAAATTTATTCATACTGTACATTTTATCAAACTTAGCATATGATTTTTGTTCTTTCCTTATTAAGTCAGGAATAAACAGATTTTCTTTTAAAAGTTAACTCTTTCTGGTTTTTCTTTGATGCATACAAACTGCTGACATAAGTATTCTTTTAATTTGGAATCATTAATAAGTAAAACTTATGACTTGTTTATCTCTTTTGATGATTCAAGGAAATAATCTTATCATGCTATCACTTGTATTTGGTACACAAGAGCATCCAATGTAATTTTAGTAACTTTCTTAGAAATTGTCGATTTCTTTATTCAATCTATGCAGTTAGACTGTTCTCATTCCTTTTTTTTCCAACTTAGGTTTGGTTTAATTTATTTTGTTTCATGTCATATCAACCTTAATGGATTATTTCATGCTGACAAGAATTTTAGGATAGATTCAGTTGGGAATCTATAGTTAGGACCCTAACAGATGCTATGAATGTTGGGAGCAGGTTTTAGTGGAACTGGAAGATTCTAGTCCTAAACCTGCACACTGGTGGCGAATTTAGTCATCAGAACCATCATAATAAAGGAAGCAATTAGCAAAAAAAGAAATTAAATTCTTGGATAAAAGACAAAACTGATGACCTATGTGTTTAGTTGTAATTTTTCCAAGTCTGTGACCATGAGATCCCTTAAAGGTAAGGAAATGACCCCATGTTCATCAGCTACTGCTGATCAAAGAGGCAACATATTTATTGTCTACTACAAAAGTCTGAAGTTCTCCGATAAGACAACATGTGTTCTGTTTATGATTTGAATTTGTTTCAAATTTTTATTGTTCTTGTATTACTTTGCAATCCATTTTGTTTGTCTGTTTCCTCTTTTGAGAAATATATTTGTTACTTCTTTCTAGTTTTTATAGTCCTAAATAAAAGGATAACATCAGTATGAAGTGAGGAGCTTTTTTATTGAGACAGGTGATCAATTACAGTGTTCACTACCTCATGACCACTAGGTAACTATCTGCCCCTAAACTTATATTCACAAGGCCATTCTTATGTTTGGTAATGAAAAATTAGAAAATTAAACTTAACGTTGTTGGTTGGTTGGTTGGTTGTTTGTTTTGTTTTATGGCATATCAACCTCGGTGGGTCATTTATTGCCAACTTAATTTTATTTATTACTGGTAATAACTTTTTCTTTCAACAATTTATTGTTGTATAAGTTTTGTGTCTAGTGATAATTTTTCTTTTCGAGTACCAAGATTCATTGCGATTTGTTTTTAAGGGCAGTGTCCCCCAAGTCCTACCCTGTTATTTAACCCATAACTGGAGGGAAGAGATGGATTAATACCTTTCCCAAGGGTACCAGTGCTTAAGTGAATGCAGGGTATTCAACTAGAATTTGAACTAGGCTCACCGATTTCTCTTTCTGAGCCAATATTCACTGCAACACACATCCATCACTGAACGCTTACAGCACCTGGTATTCCCCAGCAGTCACCCATCTAAGTACTGACCAGGCTCAATGTTGCTCAACTTCAGTGATCGAGTGAGAACCATTGTATTCAACGTGATATGGCCATAAGCCTAAACTTAATGTCATTTCTTTCCTAATCAACAACCAAGAAGAAATCATGAGACCAAACTCATTGACTAATGTAAAATAAAATAGCAGCCCCTTAAAAGGATAATGTCAATTTGGATCTGGGTACAGTATTTGCATATATGTATAAAAAAAGATATTCTTATAAAATGTTCAATGTCTTCAGTTATCTTGCAATGACTGATACGAATATATTGTCTGCATCTGAGCTTTAGTTGGTGACACATGATGAGGTAAGATTTAAAGTAATGAAAGTGTCCAATGCAAATTTGGTATCATGCCATGAAGATGCACAGAGCAGCCAAATTGTAAACCTTCAAGAGTGGTCATTTTGGAAAATCTTTCTTTTTAATTTTTATATCAATGTACACCTAATAAAGACCAAAAAGCCACTAAAGGTAGAAACATACTACATGGTGTTGTATGAACATAAGAAAAATCAAGAAGTTAACTTTATGCGGTTGTGCAGGAAAGCTAACAGTTGACCCTAGATTTGAAGAGGTCAAGAAAGTAGTAATTCATAAAACATCCACCAGGATTCTGTTCCACAAAGCAACATTTCATGGGAAGAAGCTATCCAAGTGAAACTATTATTCATGGAATATGAATGGAGTGAGGATTTTTGCTCTGATCTGACTCTTGTAAAGATAGAGCATAGCAAGGAGATTCTGGTTTGCACATGTGTGTAATACATTCATAAACAACAGTTATGAAATAAACTTTACTACACCTGTAAACCAGGCCAGAATTAAAGCATTGTAAGAGCAAAAAGTGGCAAATCACACACACCTGAAAGTATAGATCAAAGAAAATGCAGCCTGAAGAGTGTCAACACAAATTGTCAAAAATTATTTACTTGCAACAGGTCTATGGACATTTGTATCTGTAGACATAATTCCACTTACAGTGCAACACTACTATACACATATCTGCTAGTGTTATGAAAGGGACAACTAAGTATTAAATAGTGCTCTGTAATGTTTCCTCATCAGAGCTGGTTCTGCCTTTAAACAAGTGATGGTCATTTTCATGCATGATGGTGACCTAGGAAGTACATCTTTCAAAATTGATTTGCCCACAGCTGTCATTATGGTGTAGAGTGGCAAAAGGTTAAAATCTTACTTGCTTTTGGTATTTGTGGTTGAATGTTATTCAAACCATTCTGTTGTCATTTTGTAACATGATAGCAATGTACTGTTCCTGCAAAGTAATGCCTATTCACTTGATGCCCATGCGAATAAAGATGCTCTGCAAGATCTTTGAAAACTTCCCTAGCAAGCAAAACTGCCTCAATTAGTCTCAACTGAACATATATTGGATATGGTGGAGCAATGCTTGACTTGTTCAAACAGCCCACCTACAAGTGACTGTATTCTGTCAACAAGTGCAGAACGTAGATTATACAGTACACACATCTGTCTATATTTCTGAGATGAGGTAGTATTTACATTATTTGGACTATTGAAATTCCTAGCACCTGAAAAAGGCTGGAGCATACAATGGCTGAAACGTCATATAAACGGCAACAATGATGAGGACAATAGACTGAATAATGTAAATACTGTACAGTACACATCATCCATACAATCATATGCATGTGAGTATACAAATCTCTTAAAGGAATGTATTAATATAGTTCAGTTTATTGTTGAAAGACTCCTTATTTTGTAACATGTGCCCATATTCATGTTCCAGTTATATTTACTTGTATGTTTAATCTTGAGAGAACTGAAATACATATTAAGTGTGTTGCAATTTTATTTTCAGTAAGTGTAGAAAAATAATTTCTCCTCTCATAAATTTTGACAGAAATTATAATTTGTCTAAATTTCTGGAATGAGGAGTTATCATTATTGACATTTAACCAAATGCCCTCAACCTTATTATTATTATTATAGCTGTGGTCTTATTCTGGTCTTCTTCAGGAGTCTGTTAATTTGGGCAGCCTTCAGTGAATTTTGAATTGAGCCCTTTAAAATAATCTACAGAGTATATTGTTCTTACCTCACTTTTCATGTCAACTTTATAATAATAATAACAATAAAAGATGAGGCCATTACTCTGAATGTAAATAATAGGATGGCTTGTTTAAATGACCATGGTCAGGATCAGAGTCATTAGAAATTTGTTAGCTGCACAGTATGTGTATCACCAGGGCTAAATAAAGTTTTGAATTGAAAGTTTTCCTTCTCCTAAACTGGTTACCAAACTACTGGTTAAATTTAACCCATAGCTGGGAGTAGAAGAAATGGAATCATACTTTCCCAAGGGTATTTGAGTGAAAGGGAATTTAACAAACTCAAATTTGAACTCTGCTCTCCAATTTCTCATTCCAAGCTGCAAACCATTACACCATCCACACATCCAGTTAACAATGTAAACATACAAATTATGATGCCATTAATTATTAGTACACATACTATTATTACTACAACTAGTAATAATAAGGATTTGGTTAGGGAACTGAAGAAGCTTTGGAACACGAATATAGAACAGCTTCCTGTAGTAATGGGTATGCTTGGAACACCACTTAAAAAACTAAAAAAGCACTTGAAAAAATTGGAATCAAGACCAAGATTGTTTGAGTTTTGTTTAACAGCATCTCATGTGGGTTATTTAATGCCAAAAAGGTCGTGATTTAAGTTTTGATGTTTGTTTAGAGTGAGAAGGTTGATTTAGTCAGATTTTAATGAACTTTTTTTTTTTTAGGAAACTGAAAATGTCTTCTAGTTTTGTATTTAAAAATGTTTTGCTGAAAATAATATTTTTTCCTTCAAAAATGTACTGCTGGTAATATTCTTCCTTCAAAAATGTATATTTTTCTATAAAAGTATATTTTTTTACTTTCATAGTGTTTTGACTCCAGTTTGAGGGTTAACTATTGCTGGGACCCTAACAGGTGCTACCATTCCGGGTCAGGGTGGACCTGAGAACAACAGCAATTAAGAAGTGGTTCCATGCTCCTCACAATCTCCCAATCAGAGACTTTGCTGTCAGATGCAGTTTACTGTCATGCCCGGGGCCCATGAAGATTGTAGTCCCCCAAAGACTACTATAATTTATCCTGCAAAGATTCTCTGAAAAGTTCTTGCATTGTGTGGAGTCTTGTTGACATGATGGTTCAAGATCGAAATTTTCACTGACACTAACATAAGAAAAATAACCACTTAAACTGCATATGTGCACTTGTAAAAGTTTTATAAAGCCAGTCTCATTATTAAATGTTAATCTATAGAGATTTAATTCTTGGTTGTTGTAAGTGCAATGCTTCAGCGTTTAACCTTCTTCAGAGGTTTGTCCTCTGTCTGGAAATTTCCATCTCACCATGTCTGAGAATAATTTTATATCAGTTAATTCTTCTGTGTTAATTTATCATAGCAATGTTGGATTTTACCGTTTGCATCATCTGACCCATGGATTCAGCTTAAAACCACCAAATAACACTGAACAGATATTTTAATTTGCAAGGTCATTGTTTTATAAGACAATCAAACAGTAGAATTTTGAAGCCTTAAACCTATGTTTTCTGTTATCAGCAACCAAGGTGTGACCATTACTCCAGAGATTAAATATGCTATAATGAGAATTTCTCCTCTCACAAATTCAGAAATAAATTATTATTAAATCTTAATAATAATTATGAATAAAAAGACAAATAGGTGGACAAAGAAATTTTAAAAAGTTAACTCAAAGATGATAATCATAATAAAAGGATAAATACAAGAAAGAAATGAATGAAAGATTGACCTGATACTTTACATCAGATTGAATCAATGTTTGCCGTGTTTCTTAGATTACACTGCAAAACTTTTCAGAGAGAGTATACAAACTATTAATTAAGATTTCACCTGAGATAGAACGAACACAGAGTGGTTTGGGAATTTTTCTTTCATTAATACACTGACTTGCTGTGACAGAATCACATCAAGTGTAAGTGCAAACATCCAGCAGAATTCATGCCATATTTGGTTGTGTACATCTCCGAGACCAAGAGAAGAAAAAGATGACAAGGAGAAATTGAAAAATTATAGAAATTTTCTACTAAGGTAAGCAACATAATCCATCAAAAACGGTTTTCACACTTGTCTAAGATTTGTTTAATTCATCAAGAAAACACTTTTTTTGACAAATGAAACATTGCTCTCTACCAATCACAAATTTATAAGTTAAGCAGTGCTCTTCACCCACGACATAATTTCAAATTAATCAGTACTATGTACCAAAATAATAATTACAAGTGAAACACTACTCTGTACTCATGGCCAGTGGAAGGGTTTTGCACCTCCCAAACAATGATATAGTCCTCCTGACTCTATTACATCTTGTCATGAGGGAGTATTCATATAAAATATCAATTTTATGATAACCTAATTATGTACAATAATGGATTATATACAATACAGATGAACAACTGAACTAGAAAAATTTTAAATAAATACAATTTGTCTAAATACAAATTAGAGATATGTCATAATATATCATTCAAACTTAAATCAATAACATTTTTAATATCAACTTGAGTTTTCTTGTTAAAAGTTAAATAATTTAAAACAATTCAAAATTATAGAAACAAAAAAGAAATGAATTTATATAGTGTGTTTTTCAAGATTTAGCATGAGCAAAACAAATTCACAAATTTCAACAAGAAGACAAAAGACCCCAGGATGACATCAAAATCTGCAAAACTTTTTTCATCCTTTAATAGTCAGTTGTGCTTAGTTTAATTTGCAATGTATATAAATGTAGCCAGAAATAAGATATTTATTGATAAGATAGCAAGAATCTCAAGGCACTAACTGTGGCTCCCAATCAGGCTTCCTCCACAGTTGAGGGGTTCAGGGCAGGATGTGCTGGTACCAATCAGCTAATTACAAGTAAAACAATCTTCATTGCTATTATGCTTTTATAATGTAAGAAAATATTTTCTTCATCATCTTGTAATTTATATTTTTTGATAAATTTGAAGAAGGAGATCTTTATCTGAATCTCTGTAACAATACTTTGTTACAATTATGCATTTATTCAGTTGAACACAAAATCATCACAACCTGGCTATCTGATGATATACATGCAAGTGACATGAAAGTAATGGTAAATTTTATTTGGCTCCGTGAAAGCCAGAAGTTCTATTCCTGATCATACAATCAGAAATATAATCATTTCATCATCAAAATAAATAATTTACAAGTTCTGAAAATTTCTTATAATGAATACCAAATATTATAGGGAAAAAATGCAAACTTCCAATCCCTATGAATCTGTTTTAAAAATGCCAAATTAATGGTGCAATCCCACCATCTTCAGATATTTCTCCAGTAGTAAATGTCAGTCATTAAAAGAGATGTATATGAGAATGAAAAACAATATTCAAGCAAAGAAAATCTTGGGAAATCAATAAGAATTGCTTCAAGAAATGTCAAAGATAAAACAATAGAAAGAATGCCTGATGAAAGCTGTAGAATGCCAAAAAGCCAATAATAACATGGAAAATAAAAAGAACACAATTTATTTGGATATATGGAATTTTGTTTTAATCAAATATATGTTTCTACATCCAAGATGTTTTGGATTTATTTATAAATAAATATTGTACTTAGTTTGTCTGCATTCATCTATTTTTTTACAGGTAATAAATAACTGAAATAAATATACGTATATTCCAAAACACTATTGGTCAATACTAATTTTATTGTCCCTCTTCCATACAAGACCCAATGGCCACTCATGGTAAAAATAACTGAAGTTGGTTGTTGTGTGAAGAATAAGAGGTGCAGTTCACATGTAAAAGATAACAGTTAACCTTAGATTGGAAGAGGTTAAAATTGCAGTGGTCAGGAAAGCATCTTGATCTGTTCCACAAAGCAACAGTTCTTGGGAAGGAGCTATCAGAGTGGAACTTACTCCTTACTAATGGTTATCCTTAAGACTTGAAATGGTTAAAATTGCAGTGGTCAGGAAAGCATCTTTTGTGGTTGTAGTAAAACCCATCTATGTACTAGGTTTTTGATTAGTATCAGAGATGCAATCTCTGAATGGGCATGTAACACTAATCAAAAACCTAGTACATATATGGGTTTTACTCCAACCACACTCTCCCGTAGACTTACATGTCATCTTTCTGATCAGAGTACTATTAAACAACATTTCTCTGAAAAACATAAACATGTAGGTAATATCAGACAGATTTTGCTCAACAATACGGTGATCCTTACTCATACACACAGTAAGAGGAACCTGCAGATATTGGAAGCCACGTACATCAAATCGAAACAAGCAACACTCAATAAAATCAACTTTAAAACAGGAAATAACATATTACCTTGTATTTGACTACATGGTTTTGTTGTCATTTCGCGCTATCCCGCAGTGTGATGTCATAAAACCGCATCGCAAATTTAAGAACTGCGTTTATTATTTTTGGTAACTATTGCCGTTGCCAAGCGGAGTTTTATGTCAACACAAAATAAAATCGTTGGTGATGGTGGATTTTATAATATTTCAGTTTAAACAACCTCTCCGAAGATGGCTCATGTGAGCCCAAAGCTTAGAAGAAAACCAATAAATAATGTTGGAGAATTTTTGTCTTCATTTTCAACTGAAATTAAAGCAAAAATATGACGTTTAGAACGGCTCATGGTTAAACATAATAGACATTCATTGTCTCTTATATTTAACAGCATATGTTTAGAAAATTACTTGCTTCCTCAATATACTAAATATATTATGGCATTAAAAACAAAAGTTTTATCAAGATCTGCCAAACCAAATATTAAAATAAAAAACAGCAGTCGACCAGTTTTATCCCAACTCATCAGAACTATAAATGGGATTGTTGGTTGGTTGTTTTGTTTTTATTGCATATCAACCTCGTGGGTCATTTATTGCCAACTAAATTTTATTTATTTATTGCTGGCAATAACTTTTTCTTTCAACAATTTATTTTTGTTTTTATATAAGTATTGTCTAGTAATACTTTTTTTTTCGAGTATCAAGATTCATTGGGATTTGTTATTAAGGGCAGGGTTCCCAAGTTCTAACCTTGTTATTTAACACATAACTGGAGGGAAGGGATGGATTAATACCTTTCCCAAGGGTACAAGTGCTTAAGTGAATGCAGGGTATTCAACTGGAATTCAAACTCAGCTCACCAATTTCTCTTTCCAAGCTGATATCCACTGCACCACAACGCACATCTGTCACTAAATGCTTACAGCACCTGGTATTCACAAGCAGTCACCTGTCTAAGTACTGACCAGGCTCAACGTTGCTTAACTTCAGTGATCAAGCGAGAACTGGTGCATTCAACGTGATAGGCCGTAAGCCTTATAAATGGGGAAATTTTATGTGGAATATACAACTGTTATGGGTAACATGAATGAAAAAGAGAGAAAAGAGAAAAAAGATAACAACAAAAAAACTTAAGAAAAAATATTTACTTTTGCAAAAGATTATTACATCTAAAGATGCTAGAGACCTAGCTGAGCAAGCTCAAGCAAACACTCACTTTGTTTACAAAGTGAGGGCTGCCTAGACCTGATAAACAGTATTTACAACATCTTCTGATGGAACAACGAGTGTGATTTGATCAAAACAGAGAACCAGTCTACACTGAAAATCTGAGCACAACTCGGATTATTTATAAGATGATCTGCAATGGAAGACTTGTATGTATTTCAAATGGTATCACCAGACAAAAAAAAAATACATTCATTATTTTAGCAGGTAAATGTTGTTTGATCCTAACATCCAAATGCTATATCATTCTACCTATGTAGTTGACTTCACAACTACATTTAAAATATTAAATAACAGAATCAATATGATGGTGGGGTAGAATGTCTTTACGCACAAATGGAAGGACAAATCTTGTTTTAAACACAACATGCACATCAGCTACAAAATAACAATCAGTTGAACTTAATGAAATACGCTTGGCAAAGATCTCACTGTCCCTATTCAACCACAGTATTTGAAGATAGACTGGACATCCAACTGTCAAAGGTTTAATTATATTAAACTGAGCAATCTTATCTTGAATAAAATTAAAGGTTTAATAAAATTTTGTACCACCAAATATATATATATATATATATATATATATATACACTAGCAGTATAGCCCGGTGTTGCTTGGGTGTAATGGAAGCTTTAAAACTAATCCATGGTCATGGAGCTCAGACTCTTTGGACATTGGCACAAAAGACTAAAAAGCAATAGTTGTTTCCAGTTAAAGCGAAACCGAAGACTGAAAGAAAAATGAATGGATGTAAGTCAAATTTTGATTTCCTGCTATCGATATCAAATAAGTTTTTTTGGCGTAAACTGAATTTTGAAGGCTAAATAAGTCTTCTGAGTAAATGGCATCATGGCTGAGACTAAAAACTACAATTATACCTACTTAGAGCCAAACCTGAAGCAAAAACTAAAATAAAAGGGCTGAAAAAAAATACAGACATACAGGCAGATAAACAGACACACACACAAACATCTTGCCTTTTATATATATATATATATATATATATATATATATATATATAATCGATTTTCTGCACTATTGTAAGAACTGCAACCTTGAAACTTCTGAATATCGTTTCTTATGTCTTTGTCTATGAGTGTATCAAATTTGATTAAAATCGGACCACTCCTTCTATAACCCGATTTTTTTGATTATCGATTTTTGATATTTATCGGGAGTACCTCAACACAAAACTCATCTAAGAACACTCGCAGATGCTTATAGTACAACTGTGTAAATTTTCAAGAAAATCCATTCAGCCGTTTCAGAGTCTATAGATAACGGACACACACAGACACACAAAGTTCCATTTATAAATAAGTTTATATATATATATATCAAAATGGATATTGATGTCAACACAAAGGGGCAACTGTCTCATTCATGTTTGAACACAATCATACGACATGGCCTAAAGATTGCATTTATGCATAAAACAGATTGTCATGACTTGGTGTAGATTTCAGTGCCCACTTCATATTTACATGGGCTCTATTTCTGATACTGAGCTCACTAGGTGCACCATACATGCAGCCAAGCTTAGCTGAAATGTGGCACAACATCTAAGCTAAGCTGCTTTTAAGCTATCTCTGATATTGAGCACTTTTACCTATAGTATAGAAACCCTTAAAACTCTATTTTATCATTTTATATATGTATTTATATATTTAGGGTATTGAGGCAACAGATAATTTTCTAAACATATATTGTTAAATATAACAGACAATGAATGTCTATTATGTTTAATCATGAAATGTTCTAAACATTGTATTTTGGCTGTAATTTCAGGTAAAAATAAAAACAAAAATGGTCCAACATTTGGATATTTTTTTATTGTCCTGGTTCTAAGCTTTCAGATCACATGAGATATCTTTAGAGAGGTTACAGGGAAGTTAACATAAAGAAATCCACTATCAAAGATGATATCTTGTGTTGACATAAAACATTGCTATGTGATGATAACAGTCACCAAGTAGCAGAGACAGTTTGTAAATTTGTAATGCAGTTCTATGATGTCACACCATGTGAGAGACCAAAATGTTCACGGAACCATATGTCTGAATGCAATGTAATGTGTTGTGACTAGATTAAAATGTAATTTGAAAAGTGTGGGTTGTTTTGATTTAATGTAGATGGCCTCCAATATCTGAAAATTCTTTTTATTGCGTTTTCAACTAAAATCTTTCTGACATAACCTAAATGGTTATGTTTTTCTAAGAAATGTTGTTTAATAGAACTATGATCAGAAAGGTGGCATGTTAATCTACAGGAGAGCATGGTTGTAATAAAACCAATACATATAGTGGGTTTGTTATTAGTACCAGAAATACAATCTCTGAACGTGCATGTAAATTGATACACTACACTGGTTTTCTGTAGAGGATTTAGTTGTGTTGTTGTAGGATTATTAGAGATTAATGAGCTTAATTTGATTATTATTATTTATTGGTTTAACATTTATACATATTTGAGTGTTGTTTCATCATATATATATATATATATATATATATATATAGATAGATAGATAGATAGATATATATATATATGATTAAAAGGAAAACAAAAATCTTTCTTTACCAATGGGCTTCATCTTCTAATGGAATTTATTAAAGCAAATGTAATAATTTTATTTTGCTACATGCATATATAAACAAAAGTAAAACATAGGTTTACAAAATTTTAAAATTTAAGAAGGCTCAAAAATATTCTTAAGGCTAACTGTGAAAGTCAAGGAGAACTATGAAGGATGCTAAATGATGTAATTCAATTCCTAACAAACAAAGGGGAGTAAATACTGTTTAGCATTCTTTATTGTTTACCTTACATTTACTGGAATAAAATCCATCTGTGGATGAAATGCATTAGTAAAGAAAAGATTTATTTTCTCTGTATTCATGTGTGTGTGTGACCTATTCACATGTGCCCTAAAAAAACAAGCAATGAAAAGAAAAATAAATCAAACAGCTGCATAATAAAAATTTTGACAAAAAGACAAAGGAAAAACAACCAATCATAAACAAAAAGAAAAATCAACCAATCACAAACAAGACCATTTCCACAAAAATCATACCATGTTCTATATAAAGAAAAAACCAGAACAATGGCAAATAGTCCTGATGAGTGAGAACATCATAACAGGAACTTCATGAAACTTTGAAATCAGCATGAATCTGGTCAGTTAAAGTGATACACATGTTTTGAACTTATCAACACTATCTCCACCCTGATATCGAGCACATTTCAATAAAAGCCTTGCTTGCCAAAATTCATTTTATCAGTAAAACCACTGAAAAAACAATAAAAAAAAACAACCTTGGCACTAAACACTACCACAATTAAACACTATATATATATATATATATATATATAGAGAGAGAGAGAGAGAGAGAGATGGTTCTTTTATCTAATAAGTATCATATATATTGTATCCCATCATTTCACATTAAGTGCTATTGATTTATAGTTTTTTGTAATGAACGTTTATTTCTATTTTCACCACATCTTATGTGAAACATAATTTACCTGAAAGAGGTTCTAATTCAACAAAATAAAAAGGAACATATGATCATGAATTAATGAACTATAAATTTATATGAATAAAAGATAAAGTCCAGTCCATATTACCATTTTACCATTTATAGCAAAAAAGATGTATGAGTATAAAGTGAATGCAAGAAGCTGCAGCAGAATTTGAACTCAGTTTGCCAATTCCATTTAAAATACTGATAACTATTATACCACTTCCACACTGACTTATGCTACCCACACATTCACAATATTGTATGATACACTGTAGAGAAAAAAAAATCTTTTTGGCAGGCAAACTTTTTTTAAAGACATAATGTCTGTCATCCAATATTAGTTGGCTTTTTTTGTTCATTTATAGCTGACATAATCGAAAACCCGTACCATTCACTCATACTGACTTAGAATAAAAAGAGGATATTTATTTGATATCACAAATTCTTTTTTTTTAGTTGTACACTAATAATAAACTAAAAAGACCTCAAGTGTTTGAATGACGTCCATTTTAGTTTCAACAGAAAAACCAATGATCACAAGAATCAGCCACTAACATTGGGAGTGTTTCCTTTGTAATAGGTCAATAAAGTTGGCGTCAGGTCAACTAGATGTAGTGGCCAGATCTTCCGAAGGCCAGGTGGTTACAGTCTGGTCAGTGGGTCAGTATTAGAAGTGACCACAGTAATTGTCTTCTTTGAACAAGAGAAGGTGCAGCAGTAAGATATTAGCTGTGTTGTCAGGCTTTTTTTCTTTTTTTCAGAAAGAGACATTAGACGAATTGGAAGTTAATTTTATTTGAGTCATTCTATTCATTCTTGTATTTTGGTCGATCACAGTTCAAAACATTCAGATCCACATCACCTGGACATTAATGAATTCTAGGTGACGTCAAAGATAAAAGACTGAGAACAGTAACTGTCCAAATGAGTAAACATCTTAGTATTGTTAAACCTTCTGATCTGAGATAAATCATATCACATGAAAATAATATATATATATATATATATATATATATATAAATTTTAAATAAAGTGTATTTCAGCAGCAAGAATTCTCTCAAAAATGTCTTGTTAAATATTATGTACAAGTTCTGTCATTCATATTGCTATAACTCACTACTAACTTATAATATTATGTTTCAACTGACTTCAATGGTACTCTAATGAACACTATTAGAACACTCTTTGAACTTCAAGTATTTTTGGGTTTTTTTTTTGCCTAATTCATTTGTGTTACTGAGGGTGTCATTTTCTCCACAAGATCACTCACCATTTGAATTTCTTTTTTCTTTTTCAATATTTTCTTTTATTTCTTAGGATTCACCCTCTCCTATTTCTGATGAGTTGGCCATATACTGAACTTTGTATTTTTTTTTGTTTACGGTCAAACACTAGTTTTTCTGTACATTTTCTTTTTTCTGGTACTCATACTTGTATGTTCAATGAATTTTTGTGGTGTTGTTATGTCAGAGATAGCATACAGAACTCGCCTAGATAATATACTGTGATCTGTTTATTGAACCTGCAAAATCTACATGCAGTTGTGACCATGGAGAACCTGACTTTAGCTAAGATTGTAATTTTGTGGTAGGGGATTTTGTTAACAGATCAAAGTCTTGATCTATTTTAGTCCAGTATACATAATTTCTCATAAGAGATTTCATCCTTAAAATTTCTGGATGTCAACTATGAAATTAATTTAATATCCACTTTTGTAATATGATAGGTATTACTACTCTGTGTGCAGACATCAGTACTCTGTCACACAGTAAGTAAGCATTCAAGTCAGATTATCATTCTAAAAATCATCTTTCTTTTAACCATATTTTTTTATCTTTTAGGTAAACATTTCTTGTTCTGCTTTTAATTTTAATTCTTCCAGGATAACTGATAGTTTGCATCCTACATTGCATCATAAATTTTTAATTTCTATTTCACTTTATAATGCTGCAATCACAGTATCCTCAAATAATTCAGTATTCTTTTGCTATCAAGCTTGTTAAAGTATCCACATGTCCTAAATTTTTGAATAGTTGGTGTTCTGTTCTAAATTCATAATTTAAAAAGGTGGTACCCAGCATTGTCATCTATTCATTGTATATATAGGAATTACTTTTTTCAAATGAAAAATGATAATAGAGGTTTGTGCTCTGTCTATAAATAAAGACTCCTTCTGTGCATAAATTTGTGAAACCTTTTCACTGCAAATATTGTTGCTATTGCCTCTTTTTCAATCTGACCCTAGTTTTTTTTCTGTCAATAGTAGTGAATGTAAAGCAGTGAGGTGGTTTTCATGTTACTATCACTATCTTCATATAGAATTACTGCTTCTATACCATAGTCACTAGCATCTGAAGCAAATATGACTTTTGCTTTCAGACCAGAGCACACAAATAATAATTCTGATGTTAATATTTTCTTGATTTGTTCAAACAGCATTTGACTCTTATAAGTCCAGTTCCACTTTATACCTTTTTTAAGCAAATTGTGCAGTAGAGCTCTAAAATTCTGCATATTAGGAACACAGATTAGATAATAATTTGTTAGTCCTAGAAATGTTTGTAGCCAAATATCAATCATTTATTGGAGAAGGCATGTTCTTGATTGTTCTTGACACATTTAGTTGATGACCATCAACTAATTTGTCCTAGGTACTTAATTTTAGGCAAAAATAATTCATACCTCCCCTCACTGAGTTTGAACCCATACTCTTGTATATTTTTAAAAATTATTTTTACATGCATGATAAGTTATTCCTTAGATACACTTTTAATTAAAATATCATCCAGATAACCAACTGCAAAATCACAATTTGCAACCTTATTGTCCATAGCTTGTTGAAATATTGCTGGATCCACTTCTATTCCAAAAGTAAGTCAGTCAAACAAATACAATATCTATTGTTATTAACTCTGAACATTCTTATTCATCCAACCTGTATTTGCAAATACACCTCAGAAAGATTCATCTCCAAAAACAGTTTTCTACCACTTGATTTAAAATAAATTTTCTCTGAATTTGGTAATGGGTAGTTATATGATTCTAAACACTTGTTTAACCTAGTCAAAAAATCAGCACAAACATGAATTTTATTGTCTTTAAAAAATGAATGCATGGTCATCAGTAAAAAGATGAGCTCAAAATGCCAATTACAGTCCAGGGATACTAAAATCAAGCAGATGCAGAAATTTAAATATGTGGGAAGTGTTCTAATAGAGGGCAGAAATTGCAATACAGAGATCTGAAGGTAGTTTGGCATAGCCATGGACATTTTGAAAGCTAATCAGTGTATTAAAAGACAGGAAAGAAAAAAGAAGAAAGTACTGGATTGTTATGTGATGTCTGTCTTTCAATATGATAGTGAATGCTAGACAATCTCATCAGAAATGAAGGAAATACTTGAAGCAACCAAAATGTGTTTTTACAGAAGGATGCTGAGGATACCATGAAGCAAAAAATGTGAGCAACAATAAGTTTTACAGAGAATGGAAATGAAAAGCAAAATTATACTTGACATCAGCTGAAGTTTCTGGGACATGTAATGAGAAAGGTGAGCTTAGTAAATCTGATACTCACAGGACAGATAAAGGGAAAGAAAGACAGGGGAAAGCAATGCATGACATACTATATGTGCTCAAACAAATGGATAGAAGACCAGGGTTTTAAAGGAGTAACAAGAGAAAAAGTATTAAAAGCTATAAGAGATAGGTAATCATGGCTGTCTAAATCTCCCTAAGTCCTGAAGGAACACGGCACATAAAAGAAGATACTGCTCATATTGCCCATTTTGAATAGTCTTCATTGACTTGATTCAAGGTTGCAAATGGTATGCTACATTTTTGCTTTGGTTTTAAATACTTGGCCCTTTTTTTACTTGAAATTTTACTTAACTTTGAAATACTGACCCAACATATCCAACGCATTTTTTCAATTCTTCCTTTAAATTTTCAAATTGTTTTCTTTTTTTTACTTTATCACTTATATTTTTGCAATAAATATTAATAGATAAATCCCATAACTTGAATAATTCCATTCAGTCAGTCCCAAATACAACCACATCATTAATTTTCACATACTCAAATTTTCTTTGGTTTTCTGTAATGACTTTTCTGTGAGAACTTTCCCTCACTTTAGTTTTACATTGTGACTTTTTATGCCCTACTTTTCCACAATTGTTGTACTTTAAATTCTAAAATGGGACAGTAAGCTCTGAGATGAAACCTTACACATTTGAAACATCGATTAGCTGTTCTTTTTCCACATTTTTCTTTGGCTTGTATATATGCATATCCTTTATTTTTCAATTACCTCAATATGGTATATCAGATTTAAAATTCTATGACATTTGGCTAATATTTCTTATAGTGTTAGTTTTTTATTCTCTTCTAGTTTTTAGGATTCTAGCACATATTTCTGCATCTTTTTTTAGCTGTAAACCCGTGAACAAAAATTAATCCTTTAAACATATCTAAACTCAGCTCATCTAATTTGAACCTTTCACACTCCTTGTTTACAATTCCAGCATATGTGACAAAATCTTTCTTTTCTTTTTTCATCAAATTCATACACTTTCAGTAAGTATTGAATAATTGGTTTTTCTTTTTAGTCAGAATATTTACAATTTTTTAAAGCAAATTTCTCCTGTTTTTTTCAGTTGTACAAAATTGCCGTATTTTTCATGCTCTACTGGTGCTAACTTTCTCAAAAAAGTTTCTGCATTCTTCTCTGGAAATTTGCTTGTATATATATATTTTTTTATAACCATATCGCCTCAAGCAAGGTAGTTTACTGCCACTGGTGCACAGGGGGTTACATAGGAGGAAAGTTATGATAAAAGAGTGGCAGGTTATAGGGGGTGTCAGGAAGTCAGTAAGAGAAGGATGAGAATACTGATGAGAGTGGAGTGGAAGGAAAAAGGAGAATGAAAGAAAGGATGCAAGTTAGTGAGATAGATATAAGATGGCTATTGACTTTACATTTAAATTCTTGGAGATTGTAGCTGTCAGAGAAGCAAGTAAACAAAAGAGAATTCTACAGGTGGAAAGTGTGAGAAAAGAAACTGTTGGAGTAGAATTTGTGTTTACATTTTATTGGTTTCACAGTAAAAGGGTGGGACCTAGTTGCTAATTTTATGGCTCGAGTAAATTCATATATAGGGGGCACCAGTGAGCTAAGTTCATTGAAGCAGAAGAGACACAGGGAAGCAACATTGTGCCAGTGAGAAAGTGACTGTATCTTAGCTGCCAAGTCGGGATCAATCACATTACAGATTCTCCATTGGATTTTGTCAAGGACCTCTCAGTGGATAGCAGGGGCACCTGACCAGATATGGCAGCAATGCACGGGTGGATTGTAGATTTATATATGTGCAGGATGGTTTCAGACAGGAAAAACATCCTGACTTTACACAGAGAACCAACCTTCTTAGCATCAGATTTAGCTATTGATTCGATATAGTCATTCCACTTAAGGTCTGTTGTGACAGTTAACCCAAGGTGGTGCAGTGTTTTGCTTTCAGGGAGACTAGCCTGATCCATGTTAATGGATAGGAGCAATTGTCTGTAATGGTCAATAGATAGAAGCTTTGTTTTGGAAGCATTAAAATTCACAAGCCATTTTTTACCCCAGTCCACTATGGATTGGAGGTCCTTTTCAAGCTCAGCAGTGAGGTTTGCTTTGTCAGCCTCAGCAGATTTTTGTTTGAGGCGAGAGTAAACTGTAGTGTCATCAGCGTATATGCTTACTTGGGATCTTATTATATTGGGGAGATTGTTAGTGAAGATCAGGAAAAGCGTGGGACCTAGAATAGAGCCTTGTGGGACACCCGCATTTGTATGATAGTATTGGGAGGCATGTTCATTCAATACTACCTTCATTGTGCAATTTGAAAGGAATGATTGGATTAGGTCAAGTTATACCATAGCCCTGCAGCTTGCATAGAAGGCCAGCATGCCAGACTCTTTGGAGATATCTAGGGCAACAGTTTGAGTTTCACCATTCTTGCCGAGAGCCTGATGTATATACTCAGTGATGGTCGTGAGCATATCAACAGTAGACCTGGTAAAGTGGAAACCATACTCTTTGTCAGAGACTGTGGGCTGTGAGATGTTGAACCACCTCGGTGTTGAAAATGGCTTTGAACACTTTGCCAAAAATTGGTAGGAGGCTGATAGGGTGATAATTAGAGGGGTCAGAGGATGCATCAGTATTTTTATATATATGAACCATGAAGGAGGACTTCCAGCAGGCAGGAAAGCAAGAAGCAGAGAAGCAGTAGTAATAGAATTTGGAGAGAACAGATAAGCAGAAAAGGTAATTCCATCATCTGAATTGAATGTGAATTCAGCTATGGAATTTGTCACTGATTTGGCAGTGACAGAAATTGGAGAGAATTTTTTTTTTCTTCTGAATTATGTCAGTTAACTTTTGTTGTTGTTTCTGAGGTTCCAAGAACTGTTGTTGTTGCTGTTGTATTTTTACAACTTGAGCTAATATGTTTATTTTTTATTTATACACAGCAAAAAACAAATAAACCAACATGGTTTTAATTTCTCATCATCACTGTGCATCACAACAAAAGAGATACTGTAAAAGTATTGATTCCTTGTCACCACTGTTATAACTCACTACTAATGGTTATAATACACACACACATGTATGTGTGTGTGTGTGTGTATATATATATATATATATATATATATATATATATATGAATTAGGATGAAATAAAGGTTGTAATCTGGCAGAGGAATAGAATAAAAAAGAAATAAGAAATGTTTATAAATCTAACCTGTTTCATTGTTATTAAAACTTCATCAGAGAATGAGATATGAAGGAAAAAAGAGCAAAGGAATTTTGTTATTTTTATTCAAACAACACAAAAACAAAAATACAAGAATTTCTTTCTTTCTCTGTTTCTTTCTTCATCTCTCATTTTCTGATGAAACTTCAATAAAAATGAAACATGTTTGATTGATAGATGTTTCCTATATTATCTTTATCCTATATATGTATTCATACAGAGATGCTGATACGTATGGATCCTACATCCCTGATGCATAAAAATATAAAAGAACGCAAGGAAATCATATCCATGCAGCCCAGGGATGCACCTCAATTTTTCCATAAAAACAATATATGTGAGTTCTTAGCTAAGTGGCTGAAAGTAGCTTTGTTTTATTTTGAGCCAGAATTTTCCACAAAAAATATCATGAGAGAATTTACCTCCTTTTTGTGTACTTTTTTTTCTTCCTCTTACCATGCCAAGCTAAATGTTGTCTGCTTTCTTGGAAACTAAACAATTTAAATTTGTGAGAAGGTTGGTGAGATGAAATGAATTACACTGGATGGGGTGGTGGGGGTAGATGGCTTTAGTTGTTTCATCAAAGAAAGCTTCCCTGTTTCTATCCTCAGATAAAAAAATAAGTTGCTTTGAACTAATTCCTGACTTAAATAAATTCATTTTCTTCAAAATAATTTGTGCCTATCAAAAACGAACCTTACCAGTACCATTATTGGGGATGGATTAAAGCCATGAGTACCAACAACTCCTTCAAAAAATCATATGTACAAAGAAAATAAAAAGGAGATGAACATTTTGATGGGAAAAGTTTTTTTTTTATTAAGTTTCAGACTTTTTTTTCTTTATACTTTGTTGTTTTTCAGCGATTTAGTGGAGGTACCGATAAGTTTCTTAATTGAACTGTGATTAAATGTAAATACTGCTTTTGTTTTAAATGTAAATATTTAACTGAGGTAAAAAAACTTGTAGTTTGGACATGTTCTAAAGTATAATTTATAATAAATATTCATTGCTCTATTTTTATATTGAGCACTGTTTTAAATTAATGTTTTGAACATTGCAATTATTTTCTTCATTCCTTCTTCATTTTTATATATATGTTTGTACATATAAAAATAAATGAAAAAAGAGTGCAATGTTTAAACTTTGTGCTTGCAAAAAAAGCAGTGTGTCAAAAGGATGATTGTTTCCTTAACACCACTAATACTACAATAATTTTTGACTCCCTCAGCCATATTTACTGTTTTAAAAGTGATGATTAGAATTTTTACAAAACCCAAATAAATTAAAGTAGATTTATTCATTTTCTTTATTATTGAGAATTGACCACAATAGTTTGATATTTTTGTGAAGTTATGAATAAAAAAATGTTTAAAAATTATTTCTGAAATGGTAAATAATTGATATTGCATTGTAGTTGGCTTACATATTTTCATTATCTTGTAAATAAACATTGCAGAGGAAGTTAAAAGTGTATACATTAATATTAGTGTCAAGGGAATAGCCATGCTTTTGATAGTTTCTTTTGAAGGTTCTCAAAAGGAGGTTAATGATCAAAAATGGAATAAGACAATTATTGCTTCAAATTATCATAGAACAAATATACTAACAGTAATGGAAATAGTGTCAAATAAAAAGGTATATTCTTCTAATAAATATAATTCTGTAACTGTATTTAATATATTAATAAAAAATACATCTAGCAATAGATTAGTCTTTTAAAGACTTAAATGTACCTAAATTAAAACCTTCGAATTGGAGATACTATAAAAAAGTAAACCATTTTGAAACTGAAGCAAAAATTCCCTTGTTTTTGAGATTTGTATTTGTGTTTCTTTAACTAGTACCACCAAGATGAATTTAAAAAAAAAAACATTTATAAGTTTCAGTGAGAATAGTAAAGCTAAAGTCATTTTCTAAAACTCGTTCTGAAATCGATTCTAACAGTTCTTCTTACAATAAACAATTAGAGAGACAAAGAGATAACTTTTTAGCATAGACACTTCTATCTCAAGAAATCTGCAAGCAGTGGCTAATGAAATTAGTTATCACTTCACAGCAGGTGTTCAAAGTGCCTAAGAGGAATAGCCAAATACCCAAAAAGAGCCAATACACATTTCATGAAAAATGTATTCTGAAGCTAATCACACCAGAAAATTACTTGCTTGTCTTAATTTTATGTTAATAAATTTGGGATCCAATTAAAATTTAATCCAATTTAACTTGTGATGTAAATTATACAGTGTGTGCCTGGAAAGCTTTTACTTTTTCCTAATGTTCACCCAATACAAGGCCCAAGAGCCACTCAAAGTAGATTTTAATGTGTGAAATATATATTTTATAGAAATATGTATTCGGAAAAGTAAAAAATCAAGTCAAGATATGTTATAGTCAAAGTGCAGATAATTTTTGAATTGTCCTTGTATCTTTATATATATATATATATATATATATATATATATTGGGTTTCAATCCTGGGTAAAAAGCAATTGGATGTCTAACCATATTGATGAGCTGTGATACAGCGAAACAGATCTGTCTGCTGATGACTATATATATATGCGGGTGTAGTTGTCATCCACATACAAGTCTGTTTTTGATGTATCACAGCTCATCGGTGTGGCTAGACATTCATTTGCATCTGGCTGAGATTGAAACTCAGCAGATTTGGTGTCAGTCAAAGTCGCTAACCCCTAAGCCATGTAAAATCAGAGAAGGAAAATTTTAGCGTGTTATATATAAGTGGCGTATACACATGCCAGTCACCAAAAGAACTCAATTCATTACTGAAGAGTTATGCATATATCGGCGAAGTGGGAACTGTTTTTTTCAAATTCTCCTCTCTGGAGTGCTCAATCATAATGAGAGCATATATATAAGAAAAAGTGCTTACCAGTTGACAGTAAATAATGCAATGCATTATTAGAGGTATGTTTTTTTATGATAATGTTCATCCAGTTCAAGGCTGAATAGCCACTGAAGGTTACTGTGCGCTGTTCTATGAGCATATAAAAGGCAAAAAGTGAAGTTCATAAAATTATGCTGGAAGGATAATGGTTCAAGATTGTAGTGATTTAGAAAACATCCTGTTGTGAATCTGTTTCACAATCCAGCAGTTATTGGGGAGAAGTCACTTCAAGGGAACTTATGTCTTACTAATAGAATAAAAAAAGGAATGAGGATGATTCATCCTTGTGTATGTGGCATGTCTCAGTTGTAAAGTTGAGGGCTGGTGGAATCAAGGAATATAGCCCGTCAGAACACTTGCCATAGAAATAGAAACAGAGTTGCAAGAGGATCAGCTGTGGGAAAGAGGTTGTTGGGTGAAAAATAATTCATCAGTCACAATACCATGTAGATATTTTAGAATTCTTATCTAAGAAGAAAATGAGAACTCAGTAGCTTACTCTCTGATATGGCAGCAATACTCAAGTTTTGGTCTTATCTAACTCTTGTAAAGATAGAGTATAGCAAGGGAAGTAAGATACTTACCAGAGCAGTAGAATGAACTGTTGTAACCCTAAAAGGTTCTGCATGAGTAATCACCAAAATGGAGGTTGGGAATAATAGTATATCAACAAGTACAAGACTTGCACAGTGTGTGAAGGTGATAGACTGCTACTGAACTGCTAGTCAGTATAATCACTCTACTCTAATCCAATAGTGTCCACATATTTAAGAGGATAGGAATATTCCATTCCTGTATATAGGTAGGTATACAACATGAACCAACCATTTTTTTCAGGATCTTTGACAGTAGATCATACATACAAGTTCCACAAAGTCTGGGTGAGTTTCAGTCCCAACAGACATTCATTGTAAGAAGCCTCTTTAAGAGAAGACCCAACTATCATGATAGGTTCACAATTTACTTGGTGGTGATAGAATGTAACTAGTTGTGTGATCTTAATGCAACTTCGCAATCAAATTGGAGGGGTCCCTACTGTGTATGTGTAAACAGACATTCTTGGGTAGTTTAACTCAGTGAGATGCCATTGGTTGAGTTTGCGGACTGTGACACTGTCATATTGACATTGACTGGGCTTGAAAATTCTTCACTACTCTTGCAAGACATTTTGCCACAGTATCATAACACCAAGGTATGTTAGCCACTTTTTAAAATGGTTGAGATTAAGGAGAAAACAACAAAGTAACTGATGATAATGATCCTGAAAGAGAACTTTGCAAATTGTTTTAAAAAGTGGAAGAGATGCTGCAATTGTTGTATATTATCTTTGCTGGTGTGTAATTTCATGAAAAGTTGTATTTTTATGAAACAGCAAAAATGTGCAAACTGGCTAGCAAAAGAAAAATAGACATTTTTTTAAAAAAATACTTGATTGTTATCAAATGTAAGAATGTGGATAAAATTTCCCATGTCAGGAAAATATTTGATTGTGTGGACAAAATTCCCTATGTCAGGAAAATATTTGATTGTTTTGAAACTAGCATAACCAAGGTCAGATAATGTAGGCCTGGAAATGCTTGTAAACAATGTGCCTAAAGATGATGTAGTCACTTATATAAGAGATGGATTAGTCGTAGGAAGAGAATCAGTCAGTAGTTTAGAACCAGAGACAGACAGGGAAATCGGGTTTAGCCCAGTTGGCTGCCCCTCTTGATGGGTGTGTGCTGATCCCTCCAACCCCACATCACCTGAAGAGAGAATGAAGAACGTATGGAATGCCTTTATTTATATATATGTATTACGGCTATCATTTATGTATGTGAGAATATTGTCATTTTACCAGTGTGAAAAAAACAAACAATTTAATAAGAGAGAAAATAAAAAATTCGAGAACCCGTCATTGAATTAATGATCAACATTCTATCAAAGGGTATGTAACATATATGTTGTTTTGGTTAAAGTAAAATTTTCATTGTCTAGATATCAAGGGTAATAATAAATTTTATTATTTTAGAAATAATTTATTTTATTTTATAAATTAGTTTTAGAAACACACATATTTATTGTGTGAGTTTCTAAAACTAATTTGAGTGAGACTAAGGCACAGTTATTGAGGCAAGCTAATTATCTTGATATTGGATTATACAAACTGTTTTAAAAAGTGAAAGGATTACTGGGATAAGTATGTTAAATCTCAAAAGGAGTATATTGAAGATGCCATTACCCTAGGTAGTCTTATTTTTTTATATTCAATGGTAGGATACTTTCCAGACAAATGACATATATTAGTGATATAATTAGAAATATAAATGTACGTATCTCCTATCTGGAAAATAATAAGCTAAACCTATCAAGTGAAATGGGAAAATGATTTCATACTTTTAAATAAGAATTCAACAAAATCAGTGGACAGGTTTAGGAATGAAATATCAACATTCAGTCTCTACTATGAATGTGGCTATGACGATAAACTATATCTGGCAGCAAGGCCTCTGATCAGAAGGTTTTGAGGAGCATAGAACCACCTCTTAATTGCTGTTGTTCTCAGGTCCACCCTGACCTGTGATGGTACTACTCGTGAAGGTCAAACCTATGAGCAAATACAGAACTACCAAACTGGGGTTTAAACACTATCAAAGTATAAAAATAGATTTTATAGAAAAAATTCCAGCAATACATTTTTTGGAAAAGAAAAAAAAAATTACCAGCAATATCTTTTTGAAAAAAAATATTTATACATATTCTGTTCAAATGAACATATCCTAAAAATCTTTTTAGCATTAAATAAATTACTAAGGTTGATATGCTGTAAAACAAAATAGACCAAATCAAGACAAAAAACTCTATAATATAAACATGTATGAGCTCTACAAGAAAGCAAAAATAGATAACATATTATTTCATAAAATATTGGGCTATACCAAAAATATAAACCAAATGAGAATGCCAATCTAAACTTATTTATAAATGGAACTTTGTGTGTGTGTGTGTGTGTGTCCATTACCTATAGACTCCGAAACGGCTGAACCGATTTTCTTGAAAATTTACACAGTTGTACTATAAGCGTTTGCGAGTGTTCTTAGCTAGGTTTTGTGTCAAGGTACCCTCAATAAATATCGATAATCGAAAAAATCAGGTGATAGAAGGAGTGGTTCGATTTTAATAAAATTTGATTCGCTCATAGACAAAGACATAAATGATATTCAGAAGTTTCAAGGTTGCAGTTCTTACAATAGTGCAGAAAATCGATAATATATATATAAAAGGCAAGATGTTTGTGTGTGTGTGTCTGTTTATCTGCCTGTATGTCTGTATTTTTTTCAGTCCTTTTATTTTGGTTTTTGCTTCGGGTTTGGCTCTAAGTAGGTATAATTGTAGTTCTTCGTCTCAGCCATGATACCATTTACTCAGAGGACTTATTTAGACTTCAAAATTCAGTTCACAACAAAAAAAACTTATTTGATATCGATAGCAGGAAATCAAAATTTGACTTACATCCATTCATTTTTCTTTCAGTCTATGGTTTTGCTTTAACTGGAAACAACTATTGCGTTTTAGTCTTTCGTGCCAATGTCCAAAGAGTCTGAGCTCCAGGACCATGGATTAGTTTTAAAGCTTTCATTACACCCGAGCAACACCGGGCTGTACTGCTAGTAAAACATATTTATCTACAAAATTTAAATCTGGGAAGAATATATCAATGAAACCAGACTCTTGACAAAAACCTTCTTTGCAAAAATATACCAATGAGACCTGATCTACAAACTGATTTCTTACTAAGAATACATATTCTATTCATACAAACCAAACCTACAATTCTTGTCAGTATTAAATGACCCATTGAGGTGTTGATATGCTGTAAAACAAAACAAACCTGATCTAGAAACTGATTTCTTGCAAAGAATACATATTCTATTCATATGAACCTCTCCTAAAAATCTTGTCAGCATTAAATAACCCATTGGGGTTGATATACCATAAAACAAACCAAACATACTATGAGTACCTGAAGAACATTTAAATAGTTTTCATTATTTTTAGTTTTGACAGGGGGAGACAAATCCTACAGAGAACTTGGGATGTAATTATGAATTCTATATGCTGAATTCAAATTTCAGTTGAGTCTGTTATATTGGAATGTGCGTGGGTGGTGCAGTGGATATTGGCTTGAAACAAGAAATTGGGGAGCTGAGTTCAAATTCCAGTTGAATTCATTGCATTCACTTATGTGCAAATACCTTTCGGAAAGATATTAATCCATCTCTTCCTTCCAGTTATGGGTTAAATAATAGGACAGATTGGGTTCTATAGCCTTGGCTGGCAACCAGTCTACCGCAGAAAGCAATGGCAACCTACTGCGGGATAATCTTCTGCCCAGTCAGTCATGTCTCTTTCGAGATGATCGCCCAAGCGTGTTTCATGTATGGCACTTAACTGACTGTTATATTGACTTTGCACTTATTTGTTTAGCAAAGGCACAAATCTAGCACTTCTATTCTTCAGCTGTTTCTTAAATAGTAAGGTAGACTGGAGTCTGTTACAACTTGTTAGTTTTTATAATGTGGCAATGGGGTTTGTACTGAAAATATTGAAATTTATTAATTACAAATAATAAGTAAATGGCTATCACAAATAAATGGTATAAATATTTTTTAAGTATCATGTCCTTTCAAGGACAGTGGCAATCATGACTTTCCATAAATTTCTTTTCTTTGTTATCTACAAATAGCTATGCCTTCTTGCAAAATATAGTAGAGTGGTTTCCTATTGGCTTCTTCATGGTTTTAAATTTAGTTTTTTTTTTTATCTTTAATTGGTCGCCACCCAAGGCTTAAGAGCAGTAGTTGCAAACTATCATAAATTTACAAAGATGTACATCTAAATAGCCACAAATCCACACTTCCACCAGTCAGCATCTTTGGCTCCTCTTATTCACTGGTATTAATTGTATGTGTGTTCAAAGGTAGGTACACTAATCTGTAGCCAGCACATCTGAATTATTCCAGCAGCCTCATAGGTAGCACATCGAGCTATTCCATCAACTGTTTTTTTGTTATAAATGACAACATGAATTTTCTCCACGTTTTTCTTTGTGTCTTAAAGCTACTGGTATTGACAGACGCTCAGCCTTAGTTTTTTTTAAGCTAAGTGGATTTCTTATGCACAACAGTCTACCCTGATATTCAAACCATGCCTAATTCGAGGAGAGATGAGATACTGACTTGCAATTCATTAATGAAAAGTTTAACTTTTGTTCATGTCCACTCTCCTCTATTCTAAACTTATCTGTGCAGGTAGATGATCATATCACTGTCATATTTTTTCAGGTAGTAGAGTTATATATTTATCTGTTTAAGCACCATTTGTGGTCTAGTCACATTTGCTTATTTCCATGATTGTAAAACCGGTGATTTGTAACAATGGTAACTATAATGTTTTGAAATTGTTCATAAGAAGGTTGAAATATTAAATTCAATAAAAGTAAAAACAACTCAGACAATAAATTAGAAATTATCTCTCTTTTTGATTTTTTTCAAACATATCAAAAACAGAAACAAATAAGATATTAGAAGATGAATAACTTGGATAAACAAGTAAAAGAAAGCTGAAACTTTTTTGAAATTTGCAAGTTTTGATTAATTATAAATGATCATCAGATTGTCTCCGAAGTTTCAATATGTCTAACAACTCCCCATTCTTCTACAAGTACACTTTTTAATAAAAAAAAGTGTTTGACTGTATTTGTTTACACCTGTAAATTTTCAATTTTCCTCATGATTTTTTAACATGATTTTGCATTATTCTAATAATGGAAGCAAACCAGAAAATCACATTCCAATTTGATCTTTGAGGTCTTGTTGATATTTCAATACATTGAGTAAATTTTCCATTTTTAACTAAGCAAATATTTGCATTGTCATAACTTGGCCAATTGTAAAACAATAAAAGCTTCTCCAATCACAAAACATATTTTTTTGTTCATTTCCAAAAAACCTAATTATGAGCTGGCATTTGCTAAAATTATGCAAAAATTAAACAAAAAACACGTGAGAAACCTTAATTGAAAAAAAATAATAAGAATAAAATAAATATATAATGGTACAAAAAAACTAAAAATCACTAGAGTTGTCTGACATTGTCTATTGTAGAAATACTTGTTTTATTTGGCTTCTTAAGAACAAAAACAGAAGAAAAGGAAAAGATTCTTTCCAATTTTGTTAAACATTTCACTCTAACAATGAAAATTTTAACCAACATCAGTTTCAAATATTCATCTTCTATAAAATAAAAATCATGATAAAGTAATTCAAACAAATATTTGTGATATGGCTGTTCTCATGAATATTTATCTCTACCACATGGCAAATCTCTCTTAACTGATGTGCAAGTCTTTCCATACCAAGCAAAGTAATCAGCCAGAATTATTTGCCCTCTCAAATGTTTTTAACACAATCTAAATGCACACTCTAACAAACAACTTAAATTAGTGAACAGGGAAAAAAATAATACAAAACCTGTTGATTAGAATTGCAAAAACATGGGAAAAATTAATGAATAACAAGCAAAAATCAATTATATTTATAAAAATATTTATCCAGTGTTAGAAAAATTTTTGGTTTTTAAATATTCAAATCTGGACTTGACAATTTTCTTTTTATCCTTTCAAAACAATCATTTAGAAATTTTGTTTTAAGAGAGAAAAAAAAGCAAAAATGCATACAAAATTTTCTTTTTAAAACTTTTTATAATATCTAAGTGTTTTGTGGTGAAGGCATAGTGGATATTTTAATAATATGAAACAGACTATGTTGTTCTCATGGTAAGTAAAAGAACGAAGATAAATCTCCTGTTGAGATAATCATTAAAAATACGCATACTATTCTTTATTTTGTAGGAATATTATTTGTGTAACAGACACAATGACATATGTTTAAATATAAATCTATATATTTGTATCTATTTCGGGAGATATGTTTTTGAAATACAATAACATTGAACAGTTCAGTTAATGTATTAAAATTTTTCCAGACTTTTCAAAACCACTTTGTTCAAGGCCTTATTATCATGAGTTTCACTATAATTCATTTGAACCAAGAAAACGATAATAAAAAAATATAAAAATTCTTACACTCTATTATTAAAATATATAAGTAATAAACGAATCATTTGTAATACATAACACATATTAGAAATCTCATACAACAATAGTTTGAATAGCACAATGAATTTGTTTTAAAATTTTTCCAGGCTTTTAAAAAACACTTTGTGCAACATCTTATTATAATCAGTTTCACTATAATTCATTTCAAGAAAAAAAAATAATAATAAACATCAAAATTTTACTTTTCATAATTGATATACATAATAGATAAAAAGTATTAAAACTGTTTAGAAAAGTAAAAATATTGTTTGGAATTCAAAAGAAATGTTGTATTTCTTGGAGAATTAATTTTTCAATGTAATTTTGGGATCACCAAATTGCATTTTCTAAGTTTTGTCACAATGATCTGTTCAAGATGAAGGTCAGCATGCATAAAAGAAATCAAAAACATTTTTTTTTAATTTCTTAAAATCAATTGTGCATAAAAATCTGTACAAATTAATAGTTATCTTTTTTTTAAAAAAATCATATCACCCAGAGGAAGGCAGTAGTGCCACTGATGTGCAGGGGGCTACATAAGAGTAAAAATTAGATAGAAGAGAGTGAAGAGAGGGACGAACCAGTTAGAAAGGAGCAAGAGAAGGAAGGGAATACAGGTGTGATAACAGTTGCAAAGGTGGAGAGAAAGGAAAGGATATACAGGGTGGTGAAGAAAGAACTAGGGTCAGGGTGGTGAAGTAAGAACTAGGGTCAAGTGGTTAAGAGATGAGTATTGACCTTGCATTTAAATTCCTGGAGGTTGTAGCCATCAGGAAAGCAAGGATAAAGAAGCGGGGTCCACAGGCGAGAAGTGCAAGAAAAAAAGCTGCAGGAGTAGAACTGTCGTCTTCATTTGGTTGATCTGTGAATAGATGAGACCCAGTTGCCAGTCTGGTTGCACGAGTATCTAGATAATGATACAATTTTATATTTGGTTGATAAAGTTAAGCAATATCCCGATCAGGAAAATAGTAACTGGGTGTGAGAAATTCTATTGCTCTCTGAAAAGAATGGAACTTTTATAATTTTGGTTATTTAGGGTTTAGTTTTCACAAATTCTTCAGCCTTTATTTTTATACTAAATTAATACCTACAAAAAATGATGGGATTATTGATATAGTTTAACAATACAGTTGAGGACAAGAATGGCAGTATGATTACCAAGGATCATACTGTCCCTTCCTGTCCTTCACGAGAGGAGTATAATATCTGTTTCACTTTCTTTGCCATATTTTCATAGAGCTGTGCAGGACACTGATATTATGTTTTATGCATTCAGGGAGTTCATGGCTTAAAATAAGACACTAAGAATTCCAACCTTGTAGCAGCACTTCTAGCATTTCACTATTATGACAGGTTCAGATAACACTGATGCTTGCATGAAAGTGATCATGATGACCGTACAAGTTTTGCACATGATCAAAAAATTATATATATATCTTCCACAAATACTTTCACAGCTTCTGCTCTGATGAACTTAGCTCACTGGTACCTTCTATATATGAATTTACTCGACCCACAAGATTAGCAACTATGTCCCACCCTTTTACTGTGAAACCAATAAAATGTAAACGCAAATTCTACTTCATCAGCTTCATTTCTCACACTGCTCTCCTGTGATCCCCGACAGCTACAATCTCCAAAAATGTCAAGTCAATAGTCATCTCCTGTCTCACTAAACTGCATCCTTTCTCTCATGCTCCTTTCTCCGCCCACTCCACTCTCATCATTATTCTCATCCCTCTCTTACCCACTTCCTTACACCCCCTATAACCTGTCACTCTTTCTCATAACTTTCCTCTTATGTAACCTCCTGCAAAACAGTGACAGTAAAATGACTCGCTTGGAGCAATATGATTTTATATATATATATATATATATATATATAGTCATCTCTTATCTCACTAACTTGCTTCCCTTTCTCTCATGCTCCTTTCTCTGTTCACTCTACTCTCATCATTATTCTCATCCCTCTCTTACCCACTTCCTGACACCCCCTATAACCTGTCACTCTTTCTCATAATTTTCCACTTATGTAACCCTCTGCAAAACAGTGGCAGTAAAATGCCTTGCTTGGGTCGATATGGTTATAAAAAAAGATAAAATATGTGGGCACCCTACACAAAAACAAACAATAGTTCCCATCCTATTATTTTTTTTTTTTAGATAAAACAATGATTAAATTGTCGTATCTGTGAATTCTGTGAAAGGTGTTGCATCTCTTCCAAAGTCTGCAAGCATTTATTGGCTAAACCCTTTATGGATTACTTAAAGCCAAAATATATTTTTGATCATAAGAATAATTATTTCTGTGAATGAATATTGCATTGACATTTTTAGAAGTAATGATTTTTCCATGAACACATTATACTATTTAGCCCATAGCTGAGGGAGAAGAAATGGATCTGTATCTTTCCCAAGGGTATTTGTGCATAAGTGAGTGCAACAAACTCAACTGAAATTTAAACTCAGCTCTCCAATTTCTCATTCTGAGCTGACATAATTTATGCCACGTATACATCCAAGTATTTATAATAAAAATATTAAAAATACTTAAATAAAATTGCTTTTAATCTACGAAATTGAAGCTTAGAATATTTTTCAATCACTGAAAAAATAATATAAATATTTCAGAAATTTCAAAATTCCTTCTTGAGGTTTCAAGGTTCAGATAAAGGATTTCTTTCATTCCTGCAATCACATCTTCTCATGTAAAATTCTTAATAACCAATTTACTTGGAGTTCATCCTCTCTTTTTATCGTGAGAATGATAACAACAAACTTTTGTTCATGAAAATAACCAAAGAAGAATCAATAGTGCCAGAACCAGTAAAAAAACAATAAGAATTTCTCTATACTCTTTAACCAGCTATTTGTTAATCTATACGAAAACCTTAAAGAAAGTGTATAAAGAATTCCTCTTCTGTTGTATTCAATAATACCTGCATAAATAAAAAATATTGCTACCAAATTATACATCATAATTAATTAGTAGTAGTAATAGGATAAAATAACTGATTTAATTCATATGAATCCATTGAGTTGTATGGACTTTTTTATATCCAAGTCTCAGTAGATATCTTAGTGAACTAAATTTATTGATATACTGATCGTTTCAAGTCTACTGGCCTTGTTACAACTGTTAATCATGCTATCTGATGCACTTTCTCCCAGAAATTGTAGCTATGTTCCATTCAGCATAGTTACAGTGTAAATCACAGGTTGACTGTGGGCATTGAAGAAACATAAATGTGACTGAGCAGGCATCTGCACAACCGACTGGCAGAATTAGAAACAAGGGGCCAGCTGTTCATATATATATCAGCATGCAGTGTAAATATAGAAGAATCTAAAGGAGTATCCTGTACATACAGTGGTAGGATAACTCTCTAAGAGAGCTCTAAATATATATATATCAAAATACATATAGAGCAAATATAAGAAAAAATTTAGGCAGACACATTATTTCATGGTAAATTGGAAGTATACATCTATTTCAGGTGAACCATCATCAGCTTCTGTCTTTATTGTACAGAAAATTTTACAAAATTGTATAAAATCTTCTGTACAATAATGATGGAAGCGGATGATGGTTTGCCTGAAATAGGCCATACTTCCGATTTACCATGAAATAACGTATCTGCTTAATTTTTTTTCTTATATATATGAACATGCACACAGTTTTATCTACCTGAATATGCACATCAGAATGTGTGCATGTACCAGTATATTTTGGTATTGTGACTGAATATCTAAAAAGACATGTTAATTCTGGTGCAAATACACTGATGGTTGATGAGAACAATAAACACAGACATGTTCTGCAGAGCTAGGACTGAGGTGTAGGTTTAGGATGAATTCTAGAGAAAGTCAGTTATTACAGCATAATCTCTTCTCTTAAAGATTGGTTCTATGGATTTTCTGAAAGCTTGTTACATTGTTTTCTGGTCAGTAACTTACACTCTTTGATGCTGTAGCCAAGATCCCAACTGTTGAAGGTCTTTTTTTATTAGTTCTTGTAGCTCTTTTCTCTGTTTTGATCATTTGTGAAGAGTACACCCAACAGTAAAACCTTTTGGTAGATAACAGTTTTCTATCTTTTAAATATAACCTGTCTAGTTCAGGTATATTTTGTCAATCATGGAAAGCTTGAAAACTTGTGACAATTGACATCTTGAAAACTTTATTGTTAGTTATAAAGTTGCTCAAGTGCAATAGTGGGAGGCCAGAATGTTAAACACCTAAAACTATGAATGGAAGCTGATTCTGGTTAGAACAGTGAACCTACACCCTTAGGATTTCAGTATTGTAGATATTAAAACTATAATGACCAATTTCCAGATTACTAACTTTGTACTAAGCAGTAAAAGCTGACAAACTGATAAATCTACTAAAAGCCGAATCCAGCCCAGCTTGGATGCACATTGAGAATGGTGTGGAAGAGTGATGACATATATGTTCAAGCTGGCAAAGAGGTAGACAAATAATGATTTGGCAATGTTCATGAAAGTGAACAACATGACAGCTTTGTCATTTTTCCTAAGCCTCTTATTTCTCCAGACCCATTTCTGCAATCTGATAAAGTCTTTTTACTGACTCGGTTGAATACAATTAAAAAAAAAAGATTGAAACTTTTGGACATACCTAACTGCAGTCAAACAACTGCACAAGGTTCAATGCTTTGCTGAAACTGCTTATACCAAATACTAAAATCAAGTCTAATTACAAATAAAACATCTAATTATAGCTGATGAATAGTGCCATACTTATCACTTTTGAGCTATGGCTTCCTAGTTTATAAATATAATAGTTAACTTCTACTTTCACAAAAATAATGGCAGTATTAAATAATTTTACAGCTGCAATTGTTATATTTATATTTTTTGTATGGGCAATCTTGGATATTTATCTGTTTTTCAATTAACTCTATTATCAGAAGTATGAAATAATTATGATTTTTAAATCATTAGAAATAAAAATATTAAAGAAAAGCTAAAAAAAGAAATCAAAACACTCAGTTTGTCATACTTAAATATGAGATATTTTATTGTTATAGTTGCATTTTTGCTTATTGTTATCGAATAATGCATCCTGTTATTATGACAATGGAATATTTAATCACTAAATTATCTGAGATCTGCCAAATATAATGTGCAACTTTTAAAAATGTGAAATCATGAGAAAATTGCTCTGAAACTTTTATTTGTATGTCTGATTTAGTATAGAATTGTATTTGTTGGTATCAAATAATGCTTCCTGTTACCATAACAACGAAATATCTTATTACTAAGTGAGTGGAAACCAGTCTGAGACCCATCTCAGTCTATTATTCATTTGACTGATTCAGTATAAAATTTTGACTGAGACAGGCATTTTCTGATGCTGTTTTCAAGAAAATGTCTATAGATTAACTACAAAAGTTCATTCTTTAATTTGAGATTTACATGATTATGGGTACATTATTTATACACTGTAAACATTCAAAAGACAATATGGAGGTCCACTGGCAAACCAAAAGTATTTTTAAGCATCAGGACTGAAAATGCAGGACGAAAAAAAAAAAAAAGGAAGTGCAGTTTGTGTTGAACTAAATGCTGTAGGAAAAATTATGAGTACTGCTATAGTTTAAAAATCTCTAGTATCTGCATGCTTGGCACGTTTTGGATTATACCAATGTACTTATAGATGTTTTCTTGCACACCATCACAAATGTCTAGACACAAATTTCTGTCTGGAATAATCTTGGTTCTATGTAGATTCAGCAATCTTAACTTAAGCCTCTTTTTGTACTTTCAACCAAACAAACTCTTTTTTCCCCCCTTGTGCAGCTGGTGATACAACCAATGAAAGTTGCAGTGATACTAAACCTTCTTTGTTTTACTACGGTTCTGTCACCAAGAATTGGAAAATTTGCTTATATTCTTCCTCAATGTTTGATCACAAATTTTATTTTTTGATAAAAATGTAAAGATTCAAAGAATAATTTTCACAAGTAAAATCTAAACATTATTTTAATTCATTAAGATGTTACAAATTGTAGTTTGATCCACTATTATTTTCAAGTTAACATCCTTATCATTTATATTTTAATACATTTTGTCATTATAATAGATTATTTTCTATTTTGGAAATGAGAAAATACTGATTCATTTTTTACTATAAGTAAAATAAATTAATCCAAACCAATAAATAAGTAAATAAAGTAAATAATAAATAATTTCAACTATAAGCACACACAAATAAACATAATAATGACAAGTAACTACAAAGAATAAAAATAATCAATAATAAACAAGTTAAGAAACAAAACTATAAAATAACCACAAAACTGCATCTGGATCCACAATTATTTTCACTCAATAGCCCTAGGATGAATCAAAACAAAAGCATTACTGCCCACCCAAATAAGCATTAGAATAATACATCACTGACTCGTACATATAAATATGCGACACAAAACACAACACACATGATCTGATGATTGCATTTAAACATAAAACAGACTGTCGCTGCTGGGTATTGACTTTTATATTTACACACACTGTCTGTTTAACCTATAAGTTTAGCATACTATATTTTTATCACACAAACACACACATATACACACACACATGTAGGAAAATAATGAAATAGAAGCTTGTTCTTCTAAATACCACTTTCACAAATCAGAGTTTCATGAAGTTTGCAATCATCAGGTAGAATTTGTATTTCCACCTGACAATTTGAGGCCAGATAAAAATCATAGTTGTGAAAGTCCTATGTAGAAACACTAGCTATTTCATTATTGACTTGCATAAGTTCTGTTTTTTGGCATTGAACACTTAGTTTTTTTTAACATTGTGATTGCATGATTATTGATTATTTTATAGTGCGTGTATAAAATGATGATATTTAATGGGTTGGGAACAGTTTTGGTAAAAAAAAAAAAAAGATGTATTCAAAGGAAACTTCTGTAAAAAATAACTCCCGATACTGGTTTAGTAAAAAATATATTTTACAGAGTGAAATCTAAATAGTTTGAGAATTACTTGTATTTTCCCTAGAACATTAACAGTAGACAGATATTCTAATGACAACTGTGCATTTTCCGAGAGTCTTTTCATATTTATCCTTTTTTGTTTGATTTGAAAAGTCAAAGCTACCTTTTCTGAGTTTCGCTTTCTAACTTTTTCATATATAAACTGAGATGGAAGCAAATAGGCTCATGGATAAATTTTGTTGAGAGACTGGAAAAGTTTGGTTTCTTCAAAATGTTGTTTAGGCATGGACTGGCTTGATAATGTATTTAGTGAGTTGGCATTTTACCTTGAATTAGTCTTGCATAAATTCTACAAAGTATACAAATTTGTGTTTGCTGCACTGGGCAGATGTTTTTTCGATTTTTTTTTTATTTAAGTATTTTTAAAGATAAACTCAGCCTGTTATATACAAAAGTATTCAGCTTGAATATTATTTTGATCTTTTTCCTATTAATAATTCTGATTTTGATGATATTTATCTACTTAATTACATTTACAAAAATATGTTGTAAAGATACAAAAGGCAATTATCTCCACTTGGTGGAGATGATGTCACTTGGATCATTAACACCTGCTTAGTGATCTCCCTTTTTGGCAGTCAGTCAGATTTCCTTAGTCAAACAAATTTTTTTAACATAGGCAAGGCCCTTGCCTTGCCTAGCAGGAAGACCATATCACTCTCCTCTTAACCAGCTGCCACATGGTGCAGCTTACAAGCCTATGCCACTGTTTTTATAATGAAAATATATCTTTAACAGATACAGAAAATATCTCTGGTTTGCAAAAAAAAAAAACAACAAAAAAAAAAAGAAAAACACAGGACACACCATTTCATGTTTGTGGAATTTGTCCCCACAAGTGACATAGATGACTCTGACCTGCTCAATCTGAAATCCTAAATATGGCTCTTCCAGAAACCCCCGAAATTCTCTATAGGCTATAATTTCTGTTGAGAATTATTATATGTGAGATTCTTTTTCAAACGCTTTTTATTCTGCTTGTTGTGCAGATATATATATATTTGGAAGTATACCCATTTAGAACAACCATCATTTTCTGATTTGACAGGAATGATTGGATTATATCAAACAATCACCCAGTTATACCAAAACACTGTAGCATTTGCAAAAGGTCAGCATGCCAAACCTTATCAAATGCTTTCGATATATCCAGGGTAACAGCCTGGGCTTCACTGTTCATATCAAGAGCCTGATATATATGTACTCAATGATAGCTATTAGCACATAAGCAATAGACTTAGCAAAGCAGAAGCCATACTACTTACCAGAAAATAATTTGTTGGATGTGAGATGTCGAATCCTTTCAGCATTGATAATAGCCTCAAACATTTAGCCAGAAAGCAGTAAGAGGCTGATAGATCGATAGTTAAAATGGTTGGAAGGATCTCCAGAGTTTTTAAAGACAAGAACTACAGAAGAAGACTTCCAATAAACAGGGAAGCAAGAAGTAGCAAGGCAATAGTTATATAGCTTAGAGATGACAGGAGAGAGTTGAGGAGCACATTTCTTAAGGACAATGACTGGAATATTGTCACATCTAGTTGCTTTATGGGAGTCAAACTTAGAAATAATGTCAGAGACCAGAAAGGGGGGTTACATATATATAATTCAGTTGAGCCTCAGGTCGAGGAAAGTTGGGTGTGAGTACTCCATATGAGTCAAGTGTAGAGTTCTAAGAGAATTTGCAAGCAAAGCACTCAGCCTTGTCTGCAGTGGATGTGAAACCCTCAAAATTATTGAGTAGTGGTGGGATTGAAAGTTTGCTGTTGTTTAGCACACTTTTGCAGAGCCGTTAGTAATCCTTAGAGCCAAACTTGCGAAATGCTATACACTGCTTCCTTTTATTAGCAAACAACAGCTTAGCATCATGTAGGACTCGTGTGCATTCTTATGGTCAGACACATCACTCTAATAAAGCCAGAAGAAGTTCTTTCTGTGGGTAATGGTGGTCGAGCAAACAGAACAGAACCAAGGGAAAGAATGAGACTAAAGATGAAACTTCCTGGAAGGAATAAAAGTTTGGATGCGCCACAGGGATGTTCCAAGGGACATCATAAAGGATGTCACAAAATGCATTCCAACATGCTCTTTGATAGCAGTAAGATATTCTGTTGGTAGGAGGTTTCTGGAAGGAGGGAGAGTGGGACAAGAGCACATAAAATATGTTATTGAATTACATTTTTTTAAAATTATTTTGAAGTTTTTCAATGTATGTTTTGTGTGAACTCATTGGAAGATAAATCAGCTATCAAGTCTAGACAGAAGAAGCTAAATGAAGAATGGACTAATGTTTTAATGAATTCATTTCTTAGTATCTGCTGTACAAAAGCAACCTCACAGAATATGAAAAACAATAAAATGCCCATTTTTATTCTAATAAATAAAAATTTTAAGTTCAATTATTTTGTTATTTGAAAGATATTTTCAAACAATAAATATATATGCTTTGTTGTTTCTTTTAAAGTTTTTTCTTTTTGATCACCTGCTTTTATAAAATATAAAACTTATATTAAACTGAAAAGTTTGATAGATTACTAAGAGAAAGAGAGAGAGGGAGGTGGACTTTTGTGTATGCAGATGTTTCAGATTGTCACCAGGATGAAGAAAAGTGATGAGAGTCAAGAGAAAGAGAGGATTTAAAATATTTACTTTTTCTACAGTTGTCCTTTGAAGAAATAAGAATCTTGCAATATATACATTATTTTTTTCAAAACAGTCACATTGAAAAGGAACAGAGAAGCAGTGAGGAAATGAAATGGAAGATACAGGAAAAGATTAAAAGAAGCAAAAAATTCCAATAACAGAGAATACTAATTCAAGAAAACGTTTCTTGCATGAATGAAGAGAATCAGTGTTATGTGAAATAAATAAGAGGAACTGATTAAAACAAAGGACAAAATATAAATGAGGAAGAAAGGGAACAATACCTTTTTCTATGTGCCATGTCCCTTCAAAACATAAGTGATCAGAGCCTTCCACATCTTCCTATCCTTTGTGGCTCTTAACACCCCTTCTCTTGTTACCCCTCCCAAACACTGCTCTGCCATCTATTTGCTCAGTCCAACAAATTGTCATGTGTTACTTTCCCCTGTCTCTCCTTCTATCTGTCCTATGAGTATCATATTCTTCAAGCCCTCCTTCCTCATTACATGTTCCAGAAACCTTTTCCCATGATGTTAAGTATCAATTTCCTTTTCGTTTCCATTCTCTCCAAAATTTCGTTGTTGTTTAAATGTTTGGTCCATGGTATCCTCAATCTCCTTCTGTAAAACAACATTTCGGTTGCTTCGAATCTTTTCCTCATCTTTGATGAGACTGTCCAGCATTCACTGCAATATTGAAGAACAGACATCACATAAAAATCCAGTACTCTTTTTTGTTTCTAGCAAAATTTTCCAGTCTCTCAATACCCTACTCAACTTCCAGAATGCATCCTTGACCATGCCAATATTTTTTTGGATTTCAATGTCTCACTAACCAACCTCTGTTAGAATCCTTCCCAGGTATTTATATTTCTGTACCTGCTTGAATTTAGTATCCCCAGCCTGTAGTTGGCATTTTGGGATCCTCTTTTTACTGGTGACCAGGAATTCAGTTTTCTTGTAGTTTATCTAGAAAATAGATTTGTTGAAAATACTATAAATAAAAGTCACTTCCTTTCAAAAATAAAGTTTTCTTTTATGTCATATCTTCATCAGGACATGGGCAAACATTTCTCTCCATAGCTACCTATCCTTTGTAGCTCTTAGCAATGTTTGCTATTTTTACTATACTTTCTGCTCTCAGTTCTGTTATCCATTTAAACAAACCATTGTTTCCCTCTTCTCCTCTTGCCTTCCATTTGTCTTTTGAGTGTCAAATTCTTCTAGATATCTTTCCTCATTATCTGTCTCAGAAATTTCAGCTGTGTTTCCCTGATTCTAAGTATGTGTGCTTTCACTTCCTACTTTATTTAAAACATATGCTCTGTCTAATCTACTTTCAGTATTCTTCTGTAGAACCCCATTTCTGTTGCTTCAAGTCTCTTCTTCCTCTGTGAGATTATTTCATATTCACTGCCATATAGGAGGACTGATATTATTTAACAATTCAGCCTTTCTCTTATATGTTTCTAATTTTTTTTTATTGCAAAAAGTCATTTTCTTTCACTGCCCATCTGTGGAACTCCCTTCCATACACTTGTTTCTCTGATAGCTATAACCTCCAAAAGTTTAATGCAACATCACTTGCCATCTTCTCTCTAAATCCAATCCATATCTCATCTTTTCATTGACACACCCTGTAACTTGTTTCTTTCTTTAACTGTAACCCCTTGCACACCAGTGGTGGTCCTGCCTTCTTTGGGGTGAAAGATTATTAAAAAAAATATATACATATATAACTTTCTGCAACACAAAAAACATTCTTACCACAATATATCACTTAAATATTTTTCTTTCTATGACAGAAGAAAACATGCCATTTCAACAAATGATACATTACGACAAACTGATGACTACCTTAAACTTGTAACCTAATGTTATTACACCTTTCTCAAAGAGACATACTGCCAGTTACTTATCAAATAAGCTTAGTAGTCTATTGGAGAGTTAATTTTTCTCTTCATTTCTCAATTATGTTATACTTTCTTCTGTCTATAAATGTATATATAAAACAGGTATGTGTTAAATTCATTTATTTAGAGATTGTTAAAATTTTCTATCAAAATGATGGCCCACAGGTAATCTAAAGAACTTCCAAATAAATATTAATTTTCAGGTGTCTTCTAATTTCATGTATCAATATTCTGTAAATAGATTAACTTTCATGAATAAATTAGCATCCTTTAAGTCACAAAGTACATATTCCGGGATCAGTATTGAATAGTGTTTGCACCTTAGTTTCTTATTTAATTCATAGTGACCCCTAGCATATTCTCAGTATGCAGTATTACCTATTTTTTGTCAGTATCAACTGGCCAACCCATGGCATGATGTTATATATTTGTTGAGTTGGTGGGGAATAGTAATTAAAGTCATTCATGATTGTCAGTGAAAATGATAGAAACAATTCAGCAAAATCCTATCTTGGTCAGTGTGGAATTTTGCAAAGAAGTGTATTTTGCACTGGGCAATGCAGGGAGATGTCACTAAGTTGTAGAATGCAAGTGGCTGGCAAACTTTGTTTTGACAGCTGGGGTCAAGAATAGGTTAGCACCTGAGGTATGATAGAGTGCAGAAATAACATATGTCAGGCAGGTTAACTATTTAAGTGATGTCAACTGTCACAGAGTCTCAGTTAAGAGAGTTGAGTTAGCAGTTGCAGACAGAATTTGCATGGACAAGTAAGTGCCAGCAAGTATGGTGGCTGGCAACCTTGATGCATGTGCAACCATTCCATGCCAAGTCACCAAAAGAGGATTAAAATATAATTGTATATTTTATATATACGTATTGATGGCTGTCAGTTTTATCAGTTGTGAAAAATCAAGTCATTTTATAACAGAGAAGAATTTTGTTGATTTTATCAGTGTGAAAGGATGATCAACATTTGATTTGAGTGTATTTAATGGATAGTAGTTTATAGTCCATCGTTTAGAGAAGAAAACACTGGACAATTGGGAAAAACATTGACATTTGGATGCAGCATTATTTCTATCAAAGAGGGTATATAACAATGGGTTTCTTCATTGATTGATGGAAATGATCTTGATTGGCCTGTCCAGTTGTTCTGTCCAATTCTTCTCTAACCACCACACGAACTTTTCTGCTAGGCATTTTTTTTTTTTTAATCATTTCACCCCAATCAAGGCGGAAACGCCACTGATGTGCAGGGGGCTACATAAATGTAAAAAGATTAATTAGAAAAGAGTGAGGAGTACAAACTAGTTAGAAAGGAACAATAGAAAGCTGAGAAAGCAGGTGCGATGACAGATACATAGGTGGAGAGAAAGGGAGGGTTATACAGGGGTGGGGAGAGAGCTAGAGTCCAGTGGTTAGTAGATGAGTATTGACTTTGCATTTGAATTTCTGGAGGTTGTAGCTGTCAGGAAAGCAAGAATACGAAAGCGAGTTCCACAGGCGGGAAGTGCGAGAGAAGAAGCTGGAGGAGTAGAATTGTCGTCTGCATTTGGCTAACCTGACTGTGAATTGGTGGGACCCAGTTGCCAGTCTGGTTGCACGAGTAAACACCTGTTGAGGAGGCATCAGTGACTTAAGTTCGTCCAAGCAGAAGCCATGAAAGTATTTATAGAACAGACAAAGGGAGGCCACCTTTTGATGATGGGGAAGTGGCTGCAGTTGAGCCGCCAGATCAGTACCTATCACATTACAGACACTCCTTTGGAGCCTGTCAAGAACACTGAGGAGAACGGCAGGGGCACCTGACCATAAATGGCAGCAGTACTCCATGCACGGACGGATGGTTGACTTGTATATATGCAGGATGGATTCAGGTGGAAAAAACATCCTGGATTGACATAGTGACCCAACCTTCTTAGCAGTAGATTTTGCTATGGATTCAATATAGTGGTTCCATTTGAGGTCTGAGGACAGGGTAAGTCCGAGGAGGCATAGTGTATTACTCTCTGGGAGAATCGCTTGGTCCATGCTTATGGGAGGCAGGAGAGGTTACCTGTAATGGTTGACAGACAACAGCTTGGTCTTAGATGAATTGAAGTTGACAAGCCACTTCTTGCCCCAGTTCACCACAGAGTGTAGATCCCGTTCAAGGTCAGCAGCAAGATTATGTCTGTTCGCCACGACAGGTTTCTTACTGGTGCGGGAGTATATTGTAGTGTCATCTGCGTAGATGCCTACTTGGGACTTGATCTCATCTGGGAGGTTGTTGATGAAAATAAGGAAGAGTGTTGGGCCCAGGATAGAGCCCTGTGGGACACCAGCATTCGTGCTGTAGGGCGAAGAGGCATGTTAACAGGAACAGTATTTTGGCTTCAATTTCAATTCTGCAATCCTAGGTAATTTACATAAGTTGTCTTTAAAAACCTCTTTAAATTCTTTATCTGCAGCAACAGCAGTAGCACAATGGAAATTCTTTTTTTTTCACTTTTTTTAACTTGCTTGAAGGGAAAGAATTCCATAGTGTATTTCTGATAGTTCAACAGATTCCAGAAGAATCTTTGAGATAAAAACCAGCCACCTTCAAAATTGACAATAATGACTTTCTGTCAATTGCATATCCTGCATTGGCTTTAGTGACAGTTACTTCACTGTCAATTTGGAAAATTACTTCTTTTTTAACCAGCAACATGTTACATGTTGTCTTTTTGTCTTATTCATTTGCAGAATATTTAGCAAGTTAAAAATGTCAACAGATACAAATTCCTTGACAAGATGTGCTATGTAACTTGAACAATTCTCTTCCATATTGAGTCTAATTATTGGTAGAAAATAGCATGTGATGGCCTGTCATTCATAAACGTTTATAGTTCAATAAAGAGTTGCCACTATCATGTTTCATCATGTGAATCACACTAAGATCAAGAGCAATGACAGACATAAATGTTTTTATTTAGCAAAGTTTCAAATTGAAGTATTCCTCAGAAGAGATATAATGAAAGCAATCAGTTACTTATATAAATAAAAAAAACTCTGCACTCAAATTGCAAATAATCTTGGTTTTATTGAATTATCTGAAAATCAACCTGATCGAGTTGTATCCTGTTCATAGAAAACAACTGCTTACAGATAACGGAAATCATTACATTTTATGCTTACTTTTGTTTATACACATTACTGAATTTTAAAATGAGACCTACTTCTACATTCTCATGATTATATTAGTAGAGAAAAAAAATGAAATAGAAAGAAGCTACTAATAGGCTTATTCCAGCTGAAATTAAAAAAAAACAAATAAAACTTCCAAGATTTGTGAACGTGTCAGAGAATTTATCACCAATAGAACTTCTTGTATAATCAATCTGAAGTGCGTATATGCATGGAGAATGGAAAATATTACAAAACAACAATTAATTTAAGTAGGTAGTGAGCTTATTATCAGAAACGTGATAGGTCTAAAGTCAAAGTTGGATAACAGATCCGTTATATCATTCAGCAAATTGATCTTGCTGAAATTCATGTATGCATCACTATTGAAATTTGTTCTTCACTCCAAAGAAGAATAAGATACAATGGGTGTCAAAGAAAAAGTAAAATAAAGATGGGAGTTAAGGAGATAAGAGATGGTAACTGATGTTGCACTTGGAGATTGTCGCTGTCAGGGGAGTAACTATACAGAAAAGAGTTCCTTCGGTGGGAAGTGCAAGAAAAGAAACTGGAGAGAAGTGGTGATTACATTTGACTGTCTTGACTGTCTTGACTGTAAAAGAGTTGGACCTAGTTTCCAGTCTAGTAGCTTGAGTAAATTCATGTAGATGGGACACTAGGGAGCTAAGCTTGTCGAAGCCATAAAAATATTTGTAGAAAAGACAGAGGGAATCCTGATCTCATCTGTGAGAAAGTGACTGGAGTCAAGCTGCCAGATTGAGATTAATTACACTTTCTGCTTTGAATTTTGTCAAGAACCCTGAGATGAATAGCTGGGGTGCTTGACCAGATATGACAACAGTATTGAATGCACAGACAAATGGTAGATTTTATATGTGTAAAATAGATTCTGATGAAAAAAATCTTCCTAGCCCAACCTGACCTTCCTAGCAGTGGATTTAGCTATTGATTCAATGTAGTCGTTCCACTTGAGATTGGTTGAGAAAGAGAGAGAGAGAGAGGCCAAAGAGGCACAGTGTATTGCTTTCAGGGAGACTAGCATGATCCATTCAGATGGGAGGTCAGAGAGATTATCTACAGTGGTTAAAGGAGAGTAGCTTTGTTTTAAAAGCCATTTCTTATATCAGTCTACCACAGATTGGAGATCCTTTTCAAGATTTAAGCCTATATAGAATAAGTGTGCAAAAAACATGGCTCTGCAAATGCTGATATTTTCAATATCAATTAAAAAAAACATCCAAGAGAATCAAGCAGATGAAGTCAATACATATCTACATAACTTTGTTTCATTTCCTGATGCAATGTGGTATTTCTCAGGTTATCAGATGTGTGAAAAATTTTATGCTGTATACAGGTTTCTTATAGAATGAATACAAGAACAACATGTGTATTTTCAAGCAACAAAGTTGAAGAGGCACTTGTGAGAATTCAGGCACATGACACACATCTGACTGCACAGTTCAAGCTGAACAAAGAAGATCCCAATGCTCATCAATTTGTGTACTTTGACATTCCTATTCATTTTGTCTTTCTTTAAAAAGAAAGAAAATGGACAGTTTAGCAAACAAAATCTCAAAAATTGGTGAGAAGAGCATAGACAGTTAATGCTAGATTTGTCTATTCTATTTAACCATGCTCATACTTGCTCACTCTTTCTCTCACCCATGCACACTAACTTGCTCTCTCCCTCTTTTACACACGCACATAATCACACATGTGAGGAGGTGATGAATAATTCTTTGCTTGATACATTTCTAAAAACTTAACCAAATGTCCAAACATCAAAATTTCCAAGACAGAATAATAGTAACTGAGGAAAAAAGACATAAATTACAATAATTTAATGTGTGGTTTACAGGTCAGCAGAACTAATGTAAAAAAAGTGCTCAATAGATAAACAGAGCTGTAATATTCAATAAATCAAGAAAAGTTCAACTGATTTAGCTGGCTAACCAATAAGCCAATTGAACGTTTATTGATTTATAGAATATATTAGTCCTGGGTATGATGATAAACTACATCTGGCAGCAAGGCCTCTGATCGAAAGATTGGAGATTTTTGGGAGTATGGAACCACCTCTTAATTGCTGTTGTTCTCAGATCTACCCTGACCCAGGGTGGTAGCACCTATCAGGGTCCCAGCTATGTAAGTGTAAGAGGTGACCTAAGTATAATGTTAACCTGCTTAGGCCGAATAAGAGTCGAGAAGGAAATCTCTAAAGTAAAACCTTCTACACCTTTGTGTAGAAAAGGGGAGGCTGAACTCTTTAACCTTGGTAGGTAATCTTCCTAGAGATAGTGTCTCGATAAAAACACAAAGTTTTTAGTCTCCTGGTTAGTGTTAGAGCATACAGCTGTAAAACTCGCTTCAATATTTCATGATGGCTTATAATTACATATGATAGGTAGACCATATAAAACATGGACCCAGCTTATCAAAAACAATTTAAGGAAGTTTAGATTACAAACAAACCTTACACAAAATCAGAGCCATCAAGCAAAACCTGTTCAACCTATGCTAGCATGGAAACAGGCAATAAATGATGATGATACACACACAGATACATATATTTTAAAGGAAAATAATGAATATTATTTTAATCAGACATTATTTCTTAATACTTTAAATCTTAAATTTTAGTGGACACCTGTTTTTTTTATTTTTTATTTTGTAAGAGGTATAAATAATATTTATTTGCATATACATTTGATCCAGAAAACTTTAGACTTTGGAATCTGGCATGATTTTTTTTTTTTTAGGGGGAGAGGTCAACTACAAAGGGGGATGCAGGTTTGAAATTTTACCTGAGGGGGAAGGTTTAAATGCTGAAGCTAATAGATGTAATTCACATTATTTAAAAAAAACAAAAACATTATTTTCTCTCAAACACATATTCATGAAATAATATATTTAAAGTAATCTCTCTCTCTCTATATATATATATATATACACACACACACACACACACTGATGAACTGTGATACAGCAAAACAGGCTTGTATGTGCATGACTAATATATTATGCTATCATTACGATTGAGCTCTCTGGAGAAGAAAATTTTGAAAACAGTTTTCACTTCTGCTATATGTGTGACTCTTCAGAAATGAATTGAGTTCTTTTGGTGACTGGTGTTTGTATACATTTCTTATATACAATACATTGAAATTTCCCTTTCCTGATTCTATGCACCTATGGCTTAGGGAGTAGCGACTCTGACTGATACCAAATCGGTCGAGTTTCGATCCCGGCCAGAAGCAAGTGGATGTGTCTAGTTACACTGATGAGCTGTGATACAGCAAAACAGGCTTGTATGTGGATGACTAATATATATATATATATATATATATATATTACAAATTAAATTTCAGGTGCACAGTTTTATATTGTCAGGCAGTAGCAGCTATAATGTGAAAATAGGAACTTTTATTCCTTCAGGCAAGCTTGAAATGGAAAAAATATGAACAATGTGTGTGCCTCATGAAAACACAGCAAAATTCACCTGAAAGCATTCATCTGGCCAAGATTAAATAGAACTGTAAACACACAATTATAAAGCCACCACCAAAAAAAGCAAAACAGGCAATAAAGTGCTCAATGTCACACAAGAAAATGGGGCATGGTCAAGCTGCCTAACACTTTCAAGCAAAAAATGTGCTCAATAGAACTGGAGCCATAACGTCATCTACAGTACTGCCTGATGAATGTGTGAAAGCATGAAACTAACAGTTATGGTTGGTCTCTGTGCACCAGAAATCTAATTTGCAAGTTTTTAAAGCTCTGCTATTATATGAAGCACTTTTACTGGCTCATTTTAAGAGCTGTTTATTTCTATATATATATATATATATATATATATATATGTGTGTGTGTGTGTGTGTGTGTGTATTTAAAGATTGTGTATTTAGGCAGCAATCCCTCTTTTATGCAAGTTTTGTTAAAAATGACAGACAGGGCGTTATGGTGAACATTTTTTTATATAATTTTTTTTGTTATCTTATAATTTTCTCTTTTCAGGACATGAGTTATATAAAAATTGTGTGAATGTTTTATTTATCCAAGCACTTTTGGCTATACTTTTAGCCATTACAAAGGATGACTTTTATTTTACTTTTAACTAAATATATAGTTTGCTGTATGTATGTAGATTTACAGGAATGTTTTATTTTCCAAACATGGTTAGCACATTGTGGCCATGTTTATAGTTGATATTTATATTATCAACAAGTGTATTTTAAAATTAATCTGACAAGTTTTTACTTGTGGGTTTTTTATATAGTAAAGTAATGAAAATATTATTACTAAATTCCAGACTAATGGAAGTCATCAACATGATTCACGATTATTATATGCAATTTATGGTTAAAATATACAAGTGATAATGACCTGGCTATATTTTGGAAAAAATGTGCTTTACTTTATTAGTTTCTGTCTGACCATTAAATACCATGCAAACAGACATCTGAAAATCCACAGCACACATTTTAATTGCTTCCAACAGTAACACAGTTGTACATTGGCCTATGAAGGTGTACACAGGTAAACTTGTCTATTATATGTCTCTACTTGCAGGAAAGATCTTGTAATTTCCATTGATTTACAAACCCATCTCTTTGAAGATATTGATCCAGTGGAATCTTCCTTGGAACACATGGGGGAATAATTTCTCATGTTACCTTTTTCAATATATTGAAAGCCTTTTGCTACCAGTTTGGATTTAATAACTGTTTTTCCATTAGACATTGTTTGTTTGTGCAAATCCATTTTCTATGTACTTTTATCTGACTATTACCAAAAACTTGTTCAAATGTTTTATTTTTCAATCCAAATCTGTAGTTTTTTTTCCTTTACCTCCTCTAATTCAGAAATTCTTTATACTAACATCATATATTCACTCTCAGATGTCTGTTGAATATTATTTTTTTGCTTTTTTGGTTCCATTGCTAATAACATTCCTTCTTCTCTGAACTTTTTCATTAGAGAGCTTACAAATTATATTATTTCTTATTTAAGCTTAAGAAGCTGCACCACTGTTGTAGAATTAAAAAAACATTTAATTCTTTACTTCTTGGCATGGCTGAAACTGATTGTGATTCCACTTCAATTATGCCCTAAACCAAAAGACATTTGGTCACCTGCTCTTGGCAAATAAAGACAGGTAACAGAAAAATCTTTCATTTCAGTAGTTATTGAGTCTGTCAACTAGTTATAGAAAGAATGAATGAACTGTTAGTCGTTTCATTGAATGCTGCAAATTTCTAACAAATCAAAACATTCACATAAAACCTGTAGTCATGTCCCTAAATATTCTTGTTAGATTGAGACATTCATATGGATATCATGAATGGAACCAAACTCGTTCAGAAATATCTAACCTGTCAGCAGTATGCACTATCCTTTATTGAACCTTGTGAACCTGGTGCTACAAAATCTGCAAGAACTATTCCAAATAACAGAAACCACATCATTTGAGGACTTTCAACAGCAGCAATGACTAAAATGGACAGCATATGTAATTCCAAAGGGAAAATAATGTCATAAAGATGATGATGTTTTATACAAGCTAGAAAGGAAACACTCATCAATACAGGAAAGAGAAATAACATTGAACTTGAGAAACCTATTTTCCTGAAAAACTGTTTTAATAAAAGAATTTTACAAAGTTTTAACTGAAAGCAGAACTGGCTGCTTGCTTGGTCAATGAAAGCCAAATGTTTCCTTATAAGAAAAAGGCTAATATTCAGTTACTATCATACTAATAGCAAAATGTAGTTTCTGTGGACCTCTGGGTTTCATGTGTCCTGAAATTTTTAGACCATGTCATAAAGATAATAAGAATTGAATTCTCATCCATTGTCAGTGGGTACAAGCCAAGATATTCCAAAATATGCCACAATATCTACATGAAGTACCATGATTAACAAGATGGAAACCTTTGATTCCAAAGATCTTTTTATATTCACACCTACAGTAAAGCATGTGCATAGAAGAAACAATCTTGGTTCAGCATTCCAGTATTTTACACCTATTTTATAGAGAGCTGGAATACTCTCTAATATTTCTAGAAATTCTTTGTATCTTACACTTTCATCCTCAGCGAAGTTACACAGTTTCCTTCTTGGATGCCTAATGTGTAAAAAGTAGGTACTGATGAGCATTTTTTCCTTGTTCCCTGACCAAATGTATTTACTTGTTCCACTACCTCTTTTATGTGCCATGTCCTTTCAAGACGTAGGTGATCATGGCTTTCCACATCTCCCTGTCCCTGGTGGCTCTTAGCACGCTTTCTCCTGTTGCACCACGCAAACCCTCGTTCCATCATCCACCTGATCAGGTCCTTCAAATATGTTATCCGCTGCTTTCCTCTGTCTCTTTTCCCCTCTATCTGGCCTGTTAGTAACAAGTTCTCCAAGCCCTCCTTCCTCATTGCATGTCCCAGGAACTTTAGTTGTCTCTTCCTGATGCTCAGTATTAATTTCCTTTTCGTCTCCATTCTTTCCAAAACCTCATCATTGCTCACATACTAGGTCCATGATATCTGCAGCATCCTTTTGTAGAACAACATTTCAGCTGCTTCAAGTTTTTTCTTCATCTTCGAAGATATTGTCCAACATTTACTGCCATATTGAAGAACCGACATCACATAGCAATCCAGTACTCTCCTCTTTGTTTCTAGTGAAATTATCCTGTTTCTTAATACTTTACTTAACTTCTGGAATGCTTCTTTTGCCATGCCAATTTGCCTTCAGATCTCAGTGTTGCACTTTTCGTCTTCTGTTAGAACACTTTCTAGGTATTTAAATTTCTGTACCTTCTTGATTTTAGAGTTCCTTACCTGTAATTGGCATTTTGGGCTACCCTTTTTGCTGATGACCATGCATTCGGTTTTCTTGCAGTTTATCTGTAGTCCTTTCTTGTCACTCTCTTCAGCTACCTTCTGTAGGAGGTCTTGTAGTTTTCTTTCTGTGTCTGCTATCAACACTGTATCATCTGGTAACCTTATATTGTTTAAATTGTGGCCTGCGATGACAAATCCTGGCATAATTTCTAGAGTTCTCAGAATAGTTTCGCTGTATAAGTTAAATAGATCTGGTGAAAAGATGCATCCTTGTCTTACACCCCTTTCAATCTTCGTATAATTGCTGAATTCATTACCTGTCTGTATGTAGGCAGTTTGCTGCCAGTAGAGATTCTTGATAATGCTTAGGTCTTTCCCAAATATGGTGAGGCTGCCAAGCATCTCCATCAATTCTTTATGGCGTATTTCAAATGCCTTTGCATAATCAATAAAACATCGGTACAAGTCCTTCTTCATTTGTATTGACCTTTCAGAGAGCATCCTAATCATAAATATGGCATTCCTTGTTCCAGTGTCTTTGACGAAACCGCACTGTTCTTGTCCTATCTCTGGCCCAATTCTGCTTCTCACTCTATTCATCAGGATTCGGATGATCAATTTTGTTACATGACTCATTAAACTGATGGTTCTGTGGAATTTGCACTCGTTTGCTCTTGGTTTCTTAGGCAGCGCTAGGAAGATCAACTTACTGAGGTCATCTGGTATTATACCATTATTATAAATTTTATTTATTATTTCAGTAATTTTCTCTATGCCAAATTCTTCCCATTGTTGCAGTATTTCCTTTCTCCAATATGATCGTTCTATCCTTGAATTTTATACATCCTGTTGAATAGCAGGTTCTTGTTCTTGTTAGTTCTTTTATTTCTTTATGCATGTTTGCTTTATTATGTCTGCTCAGTCTTTCTACTTCTGCACATTTGTCATTGAGCCATTCCTCTTTTGCCTATCTGCATTTTCTCTTTATTGTGTAGTTACCTGTACTCCATTCCATGTCTTGATATCATTTTCTGTCTCCTTTGTATCATGTCGAGAATCTCTTTAGTCATCCACTCGTTTTTTCAACTTCCTCTTCTACTCTAACAGTTTCTTTTCTTGCACTTCTCACCTGTAGAACTCCCTTCAATTTGGTTGCTTCCCTGATAGCTACAATCTCCAAAAGTTTAATGCAACATCAGTTGCCATCTTCTCTCTACTTGATTTTCATCCATCTCTTACCATTTCTTCAACATTCCCTGCACCTTTTTTTTTCTCTAAATGTAACCCCCTGTGCACCAGTGGTGGTCCTGCCTTGCTTGAGGTGAAATGATTATAAAAAAACACCCTGCTCTGTCATCCACTTGCTCAAGCTCATCAAGTATGTTTCACATTGCTTTCCCATCTTCCTTTCCCTCTATCCATCTCGTATCCTCAGCATCCTTCTGTAGAACTGCATTTCTATTGCTTCGAGTCTCTCTTCCCTCTTTGAGGAGATTGCCCATCATTCACGGCTATATAGGACAGATCTCATGTAAAAGTCCAGTATGCTTTTCTTTGTTTTCAATGAAATCTTCCTGTCTCTCAAATCTTTTTAATAAAACTTTTTAGAAGAAAAATTGCTGCCCAAAATACTACTAAAATAGATGGGGTTACTGAGTATGAAAATGCATTGTATATATTACTATGATGTAAGACAGTGGAAGAAATTTTACAATGGAAAATTTACTGTTGTGACCTAATTAAAATAATAGGTCTTTACAAAAATAAAAATATATTTTGTCTCCTTACAACCTGTCATAAAAAATCTTTGGTCATTTTGTTTGGTAATTGCATTCTCTGTAGGAACTTTTACAATAAATCTTTGTTGTTTCCAGTTCCACTTTGAATTGTGGAAGTTAAACAAAGAAATATCACAAAAACGATCAGTTCTTCACTGAAGAAAGTAGTTTGATGCACTATAATATGAGCCAACACATAATCTTTCCTTGTCCAAATTGAAAGTCCCAAATGAATAAATACAAAATCCTATTGCTTTTTATATTGGCCTCGTCTGTTGAGGGGTTTTGTTTCTGTGTCTTATTTTTCAGCCATGCCCATCCTCGGTTCTTTTTGATAGATATGGTAATTTAGACCCAGGCAGAGAAGTAATCTTCTTTGATATGTAAAAGTGTCTATTATATCTCTGTGGTTGGTCACTGTTATGGGAGTAGTTCAACTATAACAGAACATTAGAATGGTTGATTCAGCCATTGTTACCAATGATGGCTATTGGACAAAAGTGTTCCATACCCACATTTGATTTACTCCTCCTCACCTCCCCACAGCCCTTATTAGCAATATTTATTTCTAGTCTGTCCCTCCCTTTTCCCATTTACAGCTTTTTTTTTATTAGTTTACACCAAAGCTTTACTATTTCATCGCTGACCTTTGTCGAGACAGTGACAACAGTGGGCCAGAAAACTGTTTTATTATCAGTGTTTAGCTCTTTCTCAAATGTTTTATTTTGAATGGAAAACAAATGCATGTTGTTATTTTGAGTTTTTACTTGCCTGTTTCTTGTTTTATTGTACTCTATTCATTTTGCTGTTTTTGTTTGTTTGTTTTCAGACCAAGACATGAACGTTCTCTCAACATAGGCTGAGTCTGCTAGCCTAAAGAAGTGCCAAAGGACTGATTCAATATTCATGCTTCTTAACCTGGATGAGTCTCTTATAAATGTTGATGTTTATACATTTATCTGTTAAGGTATTATTGATTGTTTTATTTTCTCTTATTTTGTTTCTGCTACTATTTACAGAATTTTGAGAGTGTATTTCTTGAATAAGTTTTTTTTGTTTTGCATTTAGCATTCATTAGAACCATTTTTGTGATATTATATATATACTGATATTATATATCACATTAGGATGCCTACCTTGTTTGTTTATTATATATGTATGTTTGTGTGTGTGTGTGTGTGTGTGGATGTGTATTGTAGTGCAGTGGATATCAGCTCAAAATGAGAAATCAGAGAGCCAAGCTCAAATTCCTGTTGAATTCATTACTTTCACTTACATGCAAATACCTTTGGGAAAGGTATTAATCGATTGGTTCTTCCTCCAACTATGGATTAAATAGCAGGAAAGAATGGGTTCTATAGTCTTGGTTGGCTACTAGTCTAACAAAGAAAGTAATGGCAACCTACTACAGGAAAAATCTTCTGTCCAATCAGTCATGTTGCTTTCAAAACATGATTACACAAGCATGTATTACGTATGCCACTTGACTGATATATATATATATATATATATATATAAATATATCTATCTGAAATGAATTCTTTTGAACATTATTTTTTATCAATACTCATATTTAAGTAGATATTCTGTTTTTTAATTAAACAGTATTATATATTTATATCTACCAAGTTTTGTTAATATATATAAGAGCTGTTTTTAAATCAGCTGATTTCATGTAGATATTTGATTTTTTTCTATATTAGCAGCTATACTGTATTGTGCTATGTGTAAACAAACAAGCAAACAGCCGAAGTATCTCAGTGCAACCCATAATATCAGAGAAAAACTGCATCACACAAAATAAAAATAAAAATCAGTATTCAGTAAACTATCAATTGTAAACACTATTCTTAGAAAAAAAGGAAGTCTGATTTTCCATTGCTATCTACACAGTTTTAGATTCAAAGTTGTCTTTCTAGACTGCTTGTCCTACATAGGTTAGAAAGCCTAGTTCACCCTACTACTTTACTCAAACCCGTTAAAAGAGATGGATTGATGCTTTTCACAAACGCAATAGTGTGAAAAGAATAAACAAACCTTTCTAGAATTTGAACTTGATCTGATAATTCCATTTTCTATCCTGATTACTGTTATACCATCTGCTCACTCTATTACTTAAAGACCACACCAAGACCTCAGTGTAGATGAATAGTGACAGTCTGAGCTTATCTGTTAGGATACCAGTTGCTGGCAGGAAAACTCACAGCAAAATAGGCTAATAGCAGAACTGAAGTGCCAGATCTCAGATGACACTGAGCGCTGGTGAAAACCTTGCAACAACTTCAGTACAGGCTGGATGTATTTGGTGTTTCTAATCTCTACATTTGCAAATTAGAGTTAAACCAAACAGGATTTCCCATAATTTGGCTGATCAAAATTGTGAGAGAATAAGATGATGGTTTCTACTATAAAAATAGCCTTGAGACTCTACAATGAATAAACAGTCACTGTATAGCAACAGTCTGTTTGCTATTCCAGTAACTTTCTTACCTGTGGCTATCACAGTCATTCTTTTATCTGTGACTATCAAAGTCAATCAGTTATCTGTGGCTATTTCAATCAGTTTATTACTTGTAGCTGTCACAGTCTATTTGTAACCTGCAGCTATCACTGTCAGTCTGTTACCTGTGGCTATCCCAGTCCATTTATTACCTGTAGCTATCCCAGTAAATTTGTTACCTGTGGCTATCTCATTTTTTTTTATCTATCTCCAAAGTGTTCGTTGTTTATTTTTGTTTATTTATATACCAGTCTCAGACTGTTCATATCTCTATAATATCTTTATTATCTTTCTGTTTTTCTATGACTGAATACTTTATTCATTACATTATCTCCTATTTCCTGCTTTGTCTATATTGACCATGTTCTTTCTTTGAGAACATATTGACCATGTTCTTTCTTTTTATTTCCTTTTGACTCACTTTTCTTTCTTTTCTAGTTTTCCCTCTAATTTTTTATTCTCTTTCTTCCAGTAAGTGTTTTTCTTCTTCATCCATTCACTTACATACAAATAACCTTGAAAAAGATATAAATTCGTCTCTTCTCCCCACATCGATGGATTAAATAGCAAAACAGGCTAGGTCCTACAGCCTTGGTTAGCAACCACTCTACTGCAAGTAACAGCAGTCTAATGTGGTAATTCTTCTGTTATGAATCGGTAGAGACATGATCACCCAAGCATACATTACACTTAAAAAGAAAAGATCTATTTATTCCTCATCATTTATAGATTTTGTAGATAATTTTATGTACTTTTATTCATTCTCTCTCTTATCTTTCTCTTGAAACATTTTTCTTTATTTATATCAATTCTCCATCTATTTTTCTTTCTACCACAATTTTCCATTATTTTACACCTTTTCTGTTTAATCTATTCAATTCTTGCATTTTTCTTTCTGCTTTCCTTCTATCTCTTTATCTTAAACGTTTTTATACTTATCTGCTTTACTTTTTCAGTTGAGAGATATTTTTCTAAAGAATTTGTAACAAAGTTCTTTTAGTTTCCCTAAAAAAATTTGTGTGGCCTTTTATCTACACAACTATAATTCTTTCTGATAACACTCTTCAGAACAGGCCTAATCCAAATGCTATTTTCTCACCAGAAACTGAATGCTTTAAAGTTGAAGTAGACAATACTAAAAAAAAGAGAGAGAGAAAATAGAAGTATTTAAATAAATTTAAGTTCTTTATGTTTTGGTGCATAAACTAAAAAAAATCTTCTTTAAATTCTTTAATAATAGTTATGCCATTAACTCTTTCTAAACAGTAATCTCACAATTTTCTAAAAATTCTATCTCATTCTTCATAACTATACATATATATTTAGATAAAATAAATTCAAACATTTTTTTCTCAAGTTAATTGACCAAAATTTCAAAAGGAGTAACAAATTATAAATTAAATTTCTGAAACACTTAATGGAAGAGGAATTTAACACCAAAAGGATGTACTGAGATTTAGAAGTAAACAATCAATCTACCTAAGAAGCTGATATAAATGGAAGACATAGTAGAGACTGAAAGTGTCAGGAAGGGTACAAATGTTGTTTATAGCTATAAAAGAAAAAGAGAAGCTGTGGTGAGACATGATCTCGCATATCAAAGGAACATGACATAAAAAGAAGTTGCTTGCGACCTTCTACTTCATGTGCCATGTCCTTTCAGGATGTAGGTGATCATGGACTTCCACTTGGTCTGTCTCTTGTTGCTCTCAATAATTTTTCTCTTGGTATCTCTTCTAAGCCCCGCTCCATCAACCATTTGCTCAGACCTAACAAGTACATCCTGCACTGCTTTCCTCTGTCTCTCCTTCCATTTATCTGACCTGTGAGTATTAAGTTCTCCAGGCCATCCTTCTTCAGGACATGTCCCAGGAACCTCATTTGTCTCTTCTTGATATTTAGTATCAGTTTTCCTCGCGTTTGCATCCATTCCAACACCTCATCATTGCACATGTGCTCCATCCATGGTATTCTCAGCATCTTTCTGTAAAACCACATTTCTGCTGCCTCAAGCCTCTCCTTCATCTTTGATGAGATCATCCAGCATTCACTTCCATACAGAAGGACAGATATCACATAGTGATCCATCACTCTTTTCTTTGTTTCTAATGAGATTTTCCTGTCTTTCAGTACTCTGGTTAGCTTCTGAGACCACCAATTAAAAAAAAAATAGTAATTTTTATTCAGAAGCAATTATGTTTTTTTTTGTCTACACACCAAAAAAGAAGAAAACAAATATTTTTACTTGATAGTCGTCATCATCAGTCCCATGAATAGGTATAGACATAGGGTCACTGTACCATGTCACTGCAGATATTACTAATCAATTGCTGCACTTGCTATATATCTAAAGATTCTTGAAAAAATTCAAAGAAAGGTCTGTAATATTATCGGTCTTGACCTGGCATTTCAATTTCAGTCATTTGACATGGCTTTCCTGTATCTTTTCTATAAATATTTTTATAGCAGTTGTTTTAATGAGTTTTCTTACTTGGCACATTAAGCACATGAATTTAAGTGTCCTCCTAGATTGGCAAATAGCTCTAATCAGTCTACTGCTAAAATAACTAAATGTCACCATATATTCTATTCGAAAATTTTCTTTTCTTACAGTTTTTACATTTGAAATTCTTTTGTAGTTTCTTGCTTCTCTGTCACTTTTGATTTTCCAAAATTGAAATACAATATCAATCACCATATTCATGAAACTAGTTCTTTTACTGTCCTTCCTTTTCACTCTTTCTCTCTCAGTAACTTCTTGTGTCTTAGTAGCATTATTGCCTTTCTTAGGATATATAAAGAAAAGTAAAATCATTAAAATACTTTTTTGCTACAAAATTTTATTTCTTTTTTTTTTTTCACATAAATTCTCACACTCTTCAGTCCTCTTCATAATCAATTAATCTTAAGTGGTGACTTGTTAAATCAAAGTCCATAGCGTTTAATAAGTCATATTTATTGAAAGTTGTGAGAAAACCGGTTTGAAATTTTCAAATGTTATCAAAGAAGAATCAGTAAAAAAAAAATATTTTTTTACACAAATTTGCATTTGATGGCTAACAAGTTAACTTCAGAGACCTTTCATGTGGGCCTTGCAATTTTGACCTTGTGCCAGATGAAACACCTTTAAATAATTTCATACCTTGCTTCGCCTGACACACAGGTTTCTCTAGAGTAAACTACATATCTATTTTTACTGTATCAAATCTCATTACTACTAACTCAGAGCTATAATTTCTAAGTACAAATGATTTTACCAACAAAACTAAAAGAGCTTTGAAAAAATCTTGATTGCAAGAGAGATGTGAATGCAGACTGTAATTGCTGCTTCATACATAAAATAAATAGTTATGAGATGATTGCACCATTGTCTGATGTGAAAACCAAAATTGAGACAGTTTCACTCTGAAGAATAAGTTTGTAAAAATAATATTTCTAAAGATTTAAGTAAATTCAAATAATTAAGTTTGAACTGTCTAAAAGTTTTAAAGAGTCATGAACATACTAAATTTAATTTGGACATTTTCTTTCTGAATGTTTGAGGTGATGTTACAACAATATTATGGCCAAATTATTCTTCAGCCTTCATCATTTATATGAATCATGAGAAAAAGGGGAAAAAAGTCCTTATTTTATCAGATAATGGTGAACAGAAAAATGCCCACAGATATACACACTATATCAGTCTATTTTAGCAATGTGCGACAGATAAATAATTGATTTCATTTTATAGCTGGGAAACTTGTCAAACTAAGTTTTCTATGAAAGATACTTATTAAAATAAAAAAATAATCTTTATATTAAGTATAAATATAGGTTTTAATTTTAAATTTTCATTGAAAGATTAATCAACTTTTGTTTTTAAACATGATACCAATATATAACAAATTCTGCATTGTACTCATATAATTTCAAAATTCTATAATGTTCTGTATTTTCTTATTTATGGTCAATACTTCTTGAATATTTTAAAAAATAAAATAGTAAAACTAAGTAAAAATAAAACTTGATTCTCATATTTATTCCCTTGTGATAAATGCAAACAATTATAATAAATTCATTTCATACTTATATATAGATATATATTTATATATAAAAATTATTCTTAATTTCAAAACTAATTTATATACAGATCCAACCATGATTAGCAATTCCCTTTAATGTTAAACAATCTTCTCTCAGATGGAGAGAAAACTGTAGGCAGTAGGAAGGGTGTTCTACAGCAGGATGTTGAGAATATCATGGATTTATACACATTATCAGAAAGACAAAGCAGAAAGTTTTTTCCTGATTATATTGCTAAAACATTACTGTTTTCAGATATTTTTTAATTTTATATTAAAACAAAGATAATCTATTATTATCAAAATTCTAAGCCCATGGGTTTCCCCATACACTATAATATGTATCTTGTAGCAATCATCATCCTTATCTGAGATAATTTTTGTTTTTTATAATCGTGTCGCCCCAAGCAAGGCATTTTACTGCCACTGTTGTGCAGGGGGTTACATAGGAGAAATGTTGAGGAGTGAGTGGTTGCAGGGGGAGGTGTCAGGAAGAGAATAGGAGAGGGAAGAGATTACTGATGAGAGTGGGGTGGACAAGAAGGAATGTTATGAGGAGTGAGTGATTGCAGGGGGTGTCAGGAAGAGAGTACTGATGAGAGTGGGGTGGATGTAGAAAAGCATAAGAGAGAGGATGTAAGTTAGTGAGACAGGAGATGACTATTGACATTACATTTAAATTTTTGAAGATTGTAACTGTCAAGAAAGCAAGTATGCGGAAGAGAATTCCACAGGCGGGAAGTGCTAGAAAAGAAGCTGCAACTATTTACATCCTTTGAACTATTGTCCTCATCTTTATTGCTTTTATTGCCAACGTATATCACCTGAAGAAGGTCGGAGCATACAAAAGACGAAAACATTGTGAATATGCCACTAAAGATGAGAACAATGTAAATAATCATCATCTGGCCTCGGAAAATATACGAGGCTTATCTTGAAAGTAATAATTGTTAGCGCTTTTCTCTGAAACACTATTAATTGAAATGTGATGCTTTTATGCCACCAGACAGAGTAATTCTTATTGCATGGTGAACAGAGTTACTGTTTTTGTAACTCTTCTATAACTATGCACTTGTAGTGAACAGTGAACAAAATAAAAGAACAAAAGCAAAAAAAACAAACAATATATTCAAAGATGTCTACACCAAAATACATTTTTCCTTTTTCCTTCCTTCCCCAGCTCACTACCATTACATAACTGTCAGAAAGCAGCCAAGAAAGTAGCCAAACAAAAAATGTCAAGAGACACACCTCAGAAACAAAAGTAACCCAAAGAGCAGATTATAACAAAATCAACCAATCAAGAGATAGCATTAAGAGTAACTGCATGCACTCACAATGAAAGGAGGTAACAGTGGATAACGAGATTCTTTTTCTCCCTTCTCATTAAGCTGGTTAGTTAGTGTCTAGAAGAGTTTTTCCAAAGTGGATTTGATAAATCAATTTATAAGTCTTGCAAATTTCATCATCACTTATTTTAATAGTATGATGTTGTAGATAAAAATGTTATTCTGCATATTTACAGTTGTGGAGGATTGGATCTTTTTTTTAATCATTTCACCCCAAGCAAGGCAATAATGCCACTCAGATGTAAGAGGTTACTGGAAGTGGAAGAAAATGAGAAGACTTTATAGAGGAGAAAGGACAATAAGAGAACATGATGCAAAAAGACAAAAAAATCACAACTGATGTTGCATTTAAATTTTTGATGATTATAGGTGTCAGGGAAGCAAGCACTTAGAAGAGAATTCCAGAGACCAAAAGTGTGAGAAAAACAACTAAATAGAACTTATGCTCATATCTAGATATTTCAACAGTGCAATGATGAGACCTATCTGCCAGCTTAGTAGAACATTTAAATTCATGCAATCAAAGTACCAAAGAAGAGAAGTCATGAGAGCAACTTCAAGAAAATATTATAGAAAAGACAGAGGAAAGCCACATTATAGAAGTAAACAAGTGACTGAAATCAAGATGCTAATCAGTACCAATAATCTTACAATCCCTTATTTAGATTTTGCTGAGAATCTTAAGATATATAGCCAGACCACCAGACCACCAGACCAGACCAGACCAGATGGGCAAATGTTACATCTATAAATGTGCAAGTAGGATTCTGACAAAAGAAGAGTCAGCTTGACACAACACAGTGGACAAACTTTCTTAGCAGCAGACCTTGCAATTGAGTCAATTGCTCCCCTTGAAGTTAATAGATAATGTGAGATAAAGAAGACATAATGAGTTGCTCCCCAGGAGGTTAGCATCAAACATGCTGATGAAGCAAAAAAGTAAACATTTCACTAAAAAGGGAGATTTTTTTAAAAATTCTGTTTATTCATTTGGTTAGATTTTGGGACGTAGTTCAGGTCTAAAATTATTTAACACATACACGTAAGTGCATGAATCTTAGTCCAGTTCATTTTGTTTTACAGCATATCAACCTCAATGGGTTATTTAATGCAGATGAGATTTTTACAATACATTCGTTCAAATAGAATGCATATTCTTTGTATGAAATCAGTTTGTAAATGTATTTTTGTAAAAAGAGTTATGTTGAGAGTCAGATGTATTATTGGTATTTATATTTTTTCTTCAAAAATATATTGATGTTAATAATTTTTTTCTTCAAATATGTATTGTTAGTAATATTTTTTCTTCATAAATATATTGAGAGTAATATCTTTTTTCTGCAAAATGTACTGCTGGTAATGTATTTTTTTCTCCAAAAATGTATTGCTGGAATTTTCACTATAAAAATCCATTTTTATACTTTCATAATGTTTTGACCTCAGTTTAGGGGTTAACTATTTGCCCATAGCTGGGACTCTAACAGGTGCTACCACCATAATTCAGGGTGAACCTGGGAGCAACAGTTATTAAGAAGTGGTTCCATGCTCCTTAAAACTTCCCAATTAGAAGCCTTGCTGCCAGATGCAGTTTATTATCAAACCCAGCACCTGAATGTAGTTTATCGTCATATCTACGATGTCACATTGAGGGGGAGTTACCCCTCTGCAGAGGTGTAATCAGCATATTCTGAAGCTTTAGCCAGCAGGGCAGCATAAATCTAATTTTGTTAGAAATGGCAATATAACGTAAGAGGTGCTATTTTCATGACAACCTTTGTCCAAAATTGTTTTCTTTTAGCTTAATAATTTCGTTTTTTACTGTTCTTGTAAATAAAAAATACTGATTTAATATTCTTTTTACTATTTGTATGAAAAATGAAAAAAAGCAATGACCTTCTATAAACAAAGTTATTCTCGTCTCCAAGTTGAATTAGTCAAGAGAATGTTATAGTAAATCTAAGATAGTCACCCAAAAGTATTTACTACACGTAGATTCGTTAATAATTTACTGTAAGCTTTAGTTCACAAATTCTCTGCCAATTTAGGTTTTCTTTTGGCATATCATGTTATTGCAGTCTCACCTTTTAAACACATTTTATATATTTCTTATTCATTACAAAGCCTTTTTTGCCACTTGGAAAATAGATCATTAAAATTAATCAACATAAAATGTCATTTTTAATAGTATTTGCTTTATATGTGTGTGTGTGTGTGTGTGTGTGTGCGTGTATATATATATATCTCGGCGTCTAACCATACTGATGAGCTGTGATACAGCGAAACAGATCTGTCTGCGGATGACTATTTATGTTCTCACACCCTGATTGAGCACTCTGGAAGAATGGTAGACTTTGAAAAACAGTAGCTACTCTGGCATGTACGCATCACTCATTCAGTAATGGATTAGAGCACTCTAGCTATTGGTCGGGTATCATGACAATATACATGCTAAAAAGTCTGCCTTCTTCTACCGAACGCCCATAGCTCAGAGGTAGAATGGCCGACTGATGCCAATTCGGTCAGGTTTCAATCCTGGGTTAAAAGCAATTGGAGTCTAACCGTACTAATGAGCTGTGATACAGCGAAACAGATCTGTCTGCAGATGACTATATATATATATATCCTGCATTGGTGGCACAACTCAGAGTTATAATTAGTTATATAATAGCTATGTTTGTATGATATTGAGCTCATTTACTAACACCTGAATAACATTTTTATATATGTGTGTATTCCCATATATATATCCATTACCAACCATAAGTTTGGGACCACCCAAATTTTTTCACAAAGTCTATAAAAATTTAGCAGAATCAAATACGCCGAGTTTGTATTTTTTTTGTTATTCTTATGCAGATGTCAAGTAAAAAAAAATGTATTCTTTTCAACTTTAAAGTAAACATTTACTCAGTTTGTTACTTGACCCCTCTTATTGTAATCAAATTCAGATTTATTCAGATATTATAATTACGGTGTAATTCTTTTTTTGTAAACCATATGACTATGGTATAAATGGCTAGGAAGAAACAGATCAGCATTGAAAAAAGAGCTCAGGTTGAAATTTTTTGGAAAGAAGGATATTATGAACAAGTTATTGCTAAAAAATTAAGCTTATCAAAAAATGGCGTGCATTATTGCCTTCAATGACTTCGTGAAACTGAGTTAAATATTGACAGAAAAAGATCTGGTAGGCCTAGAGTAACATCTATTGTAGAGTATAGGCACTTGATCATATCTAGCAAGAGGAATAAAAGAAAAACCGCTCCCGGAATTAACAATTGAAATGAATGCTACTTGGCAACATCCAGTATCTGTTACTACTGTTAAGAGACTGGGCTTTAAAGGCTGTGTAGCAGTTAAGAAACCACTATTAAAGAAGGAGAATAAGGGATGAAATTGATCGTACAGTTCAAAATGAAATTCCTAAAAGTGAAAGATGTTTAAACGACATGCTTGCAGGATGCTTGGAAATCACTTTCACCAACTTATAAAAATAAGTTATTAAAAAGAATGTCAAGGATTTGTTCTGCAGTGATAAAGGCTTGTGGTGGTTTCTTTGATGAAAAGAAAATATGAATTAACTTAAATTAAATTTGAAATTACTGTGTGTTAATTCTGGTTTTAATTATTGTACAATTGTGAGCAACAATGAAATATACCTATATTTATTCTTCTAAGACATAAAATTTGTTATTTCTTTCTCTTAGAGAATAAATCTAAGTGGTCCCAAACTTATGGTCGGTTGTGTGTGTGTATGTGTGTATATATATATGATTAAAAAGAAAATGAAATAATTAAAAAGAAAAAAAATGTTTTTATATATATATATATATATATATATATATATATATATATATAAACATTTTTTTCTTTTTAATCATTTCACCCCAAGCAAGGTGAGACCATCAATAGTATGTAGGAAGTTACAGTGAGAGAAAACACTCTGTAAAGTGGGTACTGTAGAAAAGAAAAAGGAGTTGAATGAGATTTCAGAAAATAGAAGATGGCAATTGACTTTGTATTTCAATTTTTAGAGATTGCAGCTATCAGAGAAGCAAGTAAATGAAAGGGAGTTCCACAGGCAGGAAGTGCAAGAAAAGAAACTGAATTAATTTTAATGATCGACTATATATATATATATATATATATATATATAGAGAGAGAGAGAGATATTTCTCAAATGATTAAGGCCAGTGGAAATTATAATGTACTGTTCAATTATATATGTATTTATAAAAAAATAAATGAACTTTCCACTCAAATACAAGTATCCATTAAAAAACATGATAATGTTAAAGAAATAAAAATTCATATATATATATATATTTAGAAAATTAGTTTTTGGTCATAATTAAATTAGATCAGTATTCGGTTGTATTAAGAAGTGCTTAATACATTTATATTGCAGAGCATTTGAATATTTTTAATTTGGAAAAAAGTTATTTCTACAACCTAGGTTTCAACCTTCTGGTATCTTCAGGCAATTTATAATAATTCATTTTCCAATGTTTTTCAAACATATAACAAAGATTTTTACAAACATGTGACTGAAATTTTTAAACAACTGAAAATGTTCAAAATTAGAGAGGATATAGTTAAGGATTTTAAAACACTTTTATCCAGGTTTGTATGATCCTAAGATGTATCTATAGGTGTGATTACATCTGGACATTATTTCTGATCTTTCATTCAGTAATTTTTTGTTTTTGTTTTGGAAACAACATAATTGCTAACTTTTTTTCTTGTCACAATCTGCAAACATTGCCACTGTTGTAAGGTTTAGCTTTGTTTTTTTTTTTACTATACTCCCTTTTCTATCAGGGTCTTTTCCATTTTTCAGTTTTAATTTCCACATGTGACTAACCAGTTTTCTACAATTTTCAAGGTTTCCCAGCTTGAATGTAGATTTGTGATTATTTCATCTGTTTTTAAAAATACCTTTTGTAGATCACAAATATGTTTTTCTTTGTCCATCTGTATCATGTACCTCTGTTTTGTAAGTAACCCCTTCTGTTTTACAAAGTCTGTTAAGTGGGCATTTGTTTTTATCCCTAGAGTTACATTCTTTATTAGTGAAGTTATGCTGCTCATTATTATTTAAGTTTCTGGCATTTTGTTTCTCTATGTAATTTTCTAAATTAATAGTACAGCTATAACTTAATTTAAATGAATTTTTATTGAAAATTTTATTCAATTCTGAGTTTTTTTGGAAGTGCTTATTAATTAATTTAAAAAACATTTGCCCTATTTTGGATTTTACTTCTAAGTTAAATGGTGGGTTGAACCAAATAAGCAGGTGTGTGTGTGTGTGTGTGCATATATATACATACGCATACCTGTTGACGCCAAGTAAGAACTGAATTATATTTGGTTTTGATGACAGTAAAGGAATTCCTTAATGCTGAAAAGTAGTCCCATGTCACTTCCTACCTCAAAGTAAAGCAAACAAAATGTATAATGAAGACTTGTCTATTTTACAATCCTTGTTGTCATTTAGAAAATGTCTATTCTAATTTGCCAGGTTTCAACTACAGTAAAACAGTGGTCATGAATACAGATTGGTTTTTGGTTTCTATTAGTTGATTTCTTCTTCTCCTATGTGCCATGTTCTTTCAACATGTGGGCAATCGTGGATTTCCACAACTCATCTTTTGTTGCTCTAACTAACTAATCAAATTCTAGCATTTCAATTCTGAAAAAAAAATGAATTATTAGGTCCTTGTTAATTCAAAGTAGAATCCACCAGCTGAATGACCTGTCTATACAATTAAGTGGTTATGTCTTGGTTTGCTAGTTATGACAGTAAAACAATTCTTTCATCCTGAAAAGTCATCCGATATATCTCGGGTTTATCTCTAAGAACTAAGAGTAAACGATCACTGTGGATTAATTCCACAAGTATAGATATAGGGAGGAATCTTTATCTATTTCAAGTGTTTGATATGTCCCAACAAATGTCTAAGAAAGTTTGCACACAGTGGATGCAAGAGTAATCCTGGTAAGTGGAAAATGTATGAAAGCCTGAAAGATCTACTACTCCTTACAGATGTAATCAATATAAAAAAAAAAGGTTAGTCGAATATGATGACATGATCTTAGCCCAGAACTGATGAAAATGTAAAATTCTTTATTTTTTTTTAAGTTTTAAAATTACTATAAGTTCTAACAACTTAACTAAGTTGATACAAAGTTTATACACTCATAGAGAATATTGTTCTTTTTTCTATTAGACTAATGACTGTTTTAGTGAAGATATATGTATTATACCCTTCTTCTGTGTCTCAAGATAGCAGGAATATCTGGATGTGCTTGGATACAAATGTTTGCCTGACTCATAAAGCCAGCTACATGTTGTTGTTTGTTTCTCCCGGAATTAAGCTGCGAAATTGTTTGTGTGTGAGTGTGTGCAGGTATTGAAAGAATGTATGCTTAATCCACTTTCTGAAATATGATGAAATAACCAAACTACAGAATTTTGGTTGGTCCTAGAACTTTTTCAGAATCCCTATATATATATATATATATAGTGCAAGCATATATATATATATATAAATGTATCTATATACAATTATGTTGATGTTCATAAAATACTATCTTTATTTTTTTATTTTACTAAGTTCCTTTAATGAATCAATAACATGAAATGAACACATTGTATATTATAGTAGAACAATCATCCCTACTCAGATTCGTCTCAAACTTTTCCTTTTTGTTATTGTTCTAATAGATTATCTCTGCTGATAGACTTTTAGCCTGTCAAACACACTCCAAACATAAAAAATGAGATTTCTCTTTTCTTTTCACTTTCTTTACATTTAGATTTCATTCTTTGAGTTTTATTGTCTTTTTGGAATTCTAATTTAGTTGATAGAAACAACAACTGCTTTGCTAAAAATATTTCCAATTTTTCAAGTAGACTGTTTAAACTATTCAATGCCAAGGTGTATGTTTTAATGGTCTAACTTTTATGCAGGGTTTTGTTCCTAAAAAATAAAGAGAATCAATTTCTTTTTCTCATAATGTGACTTCATTATATATATATATATATAATTTCTCTATTTGTAGAAATTCATTTCTTTTGAAAATTTTGAATTCACTTTCTTTTAAAGTTCTCAACCTTGTTCCAAGATAAACCTGTAGATAACATATCTTTTGCAATACATATTTATACATAGAACACCATTATTCAGCAGAGAAAAATATGTGTTTGTGCGTGTGTATTATGTGGTTCACAGGAGATTAAAGTCTCTCCAGTAAGGAACTGAGATGTTTCTTATTGCATCCTATATTTGAGAGCCAAAAAAAGGCAAATGAGGCTTTCAGTCCTTTTCTATTATACCACATTATATAGCACCACCTAGCGGGCATTAAGAGAAGTCCCCCTGATAGACAAGGAGAGGTAATCATATACTTTTTTCATTTAACCAGTAGTACAAAGCAAATACTTCTGTTATAAAATAGAAGAAGTAGATTGTATCAAGAGGAAAATTTGAATCATTTTTTTATAACAAAATAAGAAAATTTGTCTTAAATAAGACAAAATTTTTTTCCATACTTTCTCTAATCCCTGATGCTCTTGACAATAGAAATGGTAATACAACCTTTTCAGAGAGAATGTGTCTAACAAAATCAATCAATTTGATTTGCATTTAATACTGTAGCAAATGCCACTCCTCAAAGCACAAGTGAATTTGCTGAAACCTCATAGTGTCTGTTCCCACTGATACATGCAGTAATGGAGTTCATGTATTTTAACCAATCAGGAGCAATCTGACAATAACCTCTTTAAAAAAAATATGAAAAAGCAAAAATGGCAGAAACTATATAAACAATATGATTTCATTAAAATGCTTCATTTAATTCTTGTTTGTTCCAATTTAATTCAATCTTATATTGTTCCATATATCTTTTAATCTGTAAGATAAACCTCTGCATTACACAGGAAAACAATGAAGTTATGAAAAAGGTTAATGAATGAGAGAATTATTTAAATAAGGTAGAAGGAAACAAAAAGAAACTTGCAATTAATTGAACCTATCATCTGGTAGTTTTTGTTTTGTGTGGTAATTTTAAAATAACTTCTATACAAAAATATTTTTTAAGTGAAAATAGTTTTAAAACTGGAGGTTCAAAAGTTATCTATTTATTTCATTGAATAAAATGACAAATATTTGAGTAACATTCTGAGCAAAAAGCTCAAACAGCAAAAGTGTCTGCACAATTTTTGAGACAAACATTATTTTCCATTATATATATGAATGTGAAAATTTCAGAGAGAGTATGGACAATATGAATAACAAAAAAAAAAAAAAATCCAATAGATATGAATTTAGTGTATTTTGGTAGAAATTGTTCTTCCAAACCAATCTTATTAAAAGGAATAGGCATTTTATGTCTATTAAATTAATTGATATTTTTTCTAAAATTTAAATGTGTTTTTTTGCAAATATGCCTGTTCTAAATGGAAAAATATCTGAAATTTGTTATGTCTACTCTTTCAACTCATATTTGTCATCTTCAGGTGTGTGAAAAAGTAAAGAGAAAGAAGAAAAATAAAATGTATTCTATACAGTGTTTAAAAAGTAGCATTATATTTTGTTTGAAAATAAAATTCAATTCAGCAGAATATAGTAAGTCACACAAATATCTAATGGCAAAATATACCAGAAACATGTGATGCTGTGTATTACTATTTTATATGCATTCAAAAATTTAATTATTTCTTGAATATTGCTTTTGTTGAGTATAAATAATAACCTTCAATCTTAATTTTTGCATTGACAGACAGACGCTGTTTAACAATAATACAGTTCTTGTGGTGCTCATTGATACTTTGTTTAATTTTATATATATATATATATATATATATATATATATATATATTTTATAATTATGTCACCCCAAGCAAGGCATTTTACTGCCACTGTTGTGCAGGGGGGTTACATAGAAGGAATGTCATAAGAAAGAGTAACCGGTTGCAGGGGGTATCAGGAAGAGAGTATGAAAAGGATGAGAATACTGATGAGAGTAGGGTGGACGGAGAAAAGAGCATGAGAAAGAGGAAGCAAGTTAGTGAGACAGGAGATGGTGATTGACTTTACATTTGAAATCTTGAAGATTGTAACTGTCAGGAAAGCAAGTATGCAGAAGAGAATTCCACAGGCAGGAAGTGTGAGAAAAGAAGCTGCCAGAGTAGAGTTTGCATTTACAATTTATTGGTTTCACAGTAAAAGGGTGCGACCTAGTTGCTAATCTTGTGGCTCGAGTAAATTCATATACAGGGGGTACCAGTGAGTTAAGTTCATCAGAGCAGAAGCCATGAAAGTATTTGTAGAAGAGACACAGGGAAGCCACACTGCATCAGTGAGAAAGCGACTGTATCCTGGCTGCTAAGTCAGGATCGATCACATTATAGATTCTCTGTTGGATTTTGTCAAGGACACCTATGTGAATAGTAGGAGCACCCGACCAAATATAACAGCAGTATTCAATGCATGGGCGGATGGTAGATTTGTAGATGTACAGAATTGTTACAGACGGGAAAAACTTCCTGGCTCTGCACAGAGAACTGACTTTCTTAGCAGCAGATTTAGCTATGGATTCTATATAGTTATACCATTTGAGGTCTGATGCGAGAGTTAATATATAAAAACATACACAGTGGACAAAAAGTAGGTATACACTTGTTTAATTATTTATGTACTGATGTGACACATTATTTTTTACAAGTATTGTGAATAATGGCACATAATTTGAAATAAGAAAAAAGAAAGTGGATTCTAAAGCAGTTTTGGAAGATTGAAAATGCAAGCCAGGTGCAAATAGAAAAAAATTTGACATGGTTCCACCAACACAGCTGACAATTTATTGTATGAGAGATAATTTCAAAAAAACAAACAGCATCAATGGTTTTTCTGCTTTGTGTGTTGTGTCCTTTAAGGATGTAGATGATCAAGGACTTCCACTTGTCCTCATCCCTTGTCGCTCTTAACAATTTTCTTCTTAGTATCTCTCCCAAACACCACTCCACCATCCACTTACTCAAGCCCATCTAGTAGGTCTCATACTGCTTTCCCCTTTCTTTCTTTCCCTCTATATGTCCTGTGAGTATTAGATTCTTTACTCCTTCCTTCCTCGTTACATGTTCTAGAAACCTCGGCTGTCACTCCCTGATGCCAAGCATAAGTTTCATTTTTATTTGCATTCTCTCCAAAACCTTGTCATTGCTCACATATTTGGTTCACAGTATCCTCAGCAACCTTCTGTAGAGCCACATTTTTGTTGCTTGGATTCTCTCCTTCATCTTGGAGATCATCCAGCAATCATTGCCATGTAGGAGGACAGATATCACTTAACACACAAGTACTCCCTTCTTTGTTTCCAATGAAATCTTCCTCTCAATACTCTGCTTAGATTTTGAAATGTGTCCTTGGCCATGCCAATGCACCTTAAGATCTCAGTGTTGCACTTCCCATCCTCTGTCAGAACACTTCACAGGTATTTAAATTTCTGCACCTGTTTGATTTTAGTGTCCCCGACTTGAAATTGGCATTTTGGGGGTTTTTTTTTCTGATGCATTTGTCTTTTTAGTTTATGTTTAGCATTTTCTTCTCGCTTTCCCTTGCTAACTTCTGCAGGAGGTCCTATATTTTCCTTTCCATGTTGGCTATAAGCACTGAATTGTCTGCATATCTTATATTGTTCTGATTGTGGCCACCAATGATAAATCCTGACAGGACTTCTAGCTTCCTCATAAAAGTTTGCTGAACAAGTTGAATAGATCCAGTGACAAGACAAACTGGTGATACACTCTTTTCTTTTTCTGTATATCTGCTGAATTCATTTCCTGACTATATGCAAGAAGTTTGCTGTCAGTATAGGTTTTTGATGATTCAAATATCCTTCCTGAATATTTTGAGGTTGCTGAGCATCTCTAACAAGTCTTTGTGGCGTACTTTGTTGAACACTGTTGCATAGTCTATAAAACACAGGTATACATCCTTCTGCATTTGTAACACATCACTCAATAAATCCCAAGACTGACATATAGATGGCACCACTACTAAAAAATCCATATGATTTTTATGACGTACTAACCTTCAAATGACACATGACAAAATTTGGATCCAATTGGATTATTAGTTTACAAATTACAGTTATTTAAGTGAAGCTACTGTTGCAAATTTTCAAAACAGTGGAAAAATCTGAATTTTGTGTGTTGCTTTCTGATGAGAAAAAATACTGTTCAAACACAGCAATGGCATGATAAGTGCTATTCGGACTCTGCTCCAATGGAAATGATGGTTAAATGGTGGTATGTTGACTTTAAATGTGGTCGTACAGACGCAAATGAGGCTGAAGGCTCAGATCATCCAAAAATCGGTAGTTGTCCTGGAAAACACAAAAAAATCCACAAACTCATTTTGGCTGATCGTATATTGAAGTTGTGAAAGGTATTTTGTTTATCAATTACCTTGAGAAAGGAAGAATCATCCATAGTGAATATTATAAGGCATTATTGGTGTGTCTGAAGAAAGAGATTGCGAAAAAATGGCCACAAATGAAGAAGAAAAACTGATCTTTCTCCAAGACAATGCACCATGTCACTAGTCAATCACAATGATGGCAAAACAACATGAATTGCACTTTGAATTACTTCTGCATCCAACCTCTTCTCCAGATTTGGCTCCCAGTAACTACCGGCTGTTTGCAGACCTCAAAAGAATGTTCCTGGGAAAGACATTTGGCTGTAATGAAGAAGTGATATTGGAAACAGAGGCGTATTTTGAGGCCAAAGACAAATCGTTCTACAGAAAAGGCATTGAATTGTCAGAGAAGTGTTAGAATCAGTGTATCACCTTAGAAGGAGACTATGTTGATGAATAAAGTAAAATTTGGCCTAAAAGTTGTTTTATCAGTTAAGCCCAAAATTTATTGAATAATGTGTTATTGCTCTTTCTGATAACATTCTGAGTATGAACATTGCATTTCTTGTTCTGACGTCTTTGATGAACCTGCACTGTTCTTGTCCTATCCCTGGGCAGATTCTGTTGTGCACACTGTTCTTCAGAATATGGATGATGAGTTTTGTTATGTGGATAAAAAAGCTACATTAAAAATTGATCTGCTTAGGTCTCTCAGTATAATGTCACTGTTGTAGATTTTATTTATTATATCTGTAAACCTATCTGCATCTCTGTGACGATACCATCTGGTCTTGCTGCTTTGGTTCTGCTCAATTTGGCTAGTCCAGCTTCTGCTTTGGCTTTTAATATTTTTGGTCTGTTGGTATTTTTGTGTATTGCTGGTGGCTCTCTCTTGTTGTGGAAGAGATCTCCAATATATTCATCCCATTGCTGAAGTATTTTTTCTTTCCCTAATATGAGCATTCTGTCCTTGGATTTTATGCATCCTGTTGCTGATGCTGTTAGTTCCTTGATTTTTTTATGCATATCTCCTTTATTTGTTATACTCAATCTCTCTATTTCTGTACATTTGTCGTCGAGCTAGTTTTCTTTAGCCTATCTGCATTTGCTCCTTATTTCCCTGTGTAGTTTCCTGTATTGTGTTCTATGTCTTGGCATTATTTTCTGTTTCTTTTGCATTATGTCAAGAATTTAATTGGGGATCTACTTATTTTTTCTCCTACGTTTGTTTTTCTTTGAGATGATGATGTTTGCTGACGTCACTAGAGTTTCTCTTTGTGTGTTCCATTTACAGTTTTTATTTCCAATTTATCTTTCGTATTTTTTTCCTGCTGTCTATATATTTTTCCTGTAGTTTCAGGTTGTTCACAAGTTTATTGTACTGCAATCTGGGTTCTGTGTTAGTCTTCTTCAATCTGTAAAATTTCATCCTTAGTTTGCATATCATTGGGAGATGGTCACTTTAACAGTCAGTATTTGGATAGGTTTTGTAGTGGAGAACTGCATTCCTAAAATTTTTGTTGATAGTTATATAGTTGATTTGTTTTTTGTTTCTCCTTTAGGCTCCTTGATGTCCATAATAATGTTGGGTATTTTTGAAACCAGGTGTTGATTACTATCTGGTCTTTTACTGTTTACTATTGGATCTGTTTCTCTCTGCAATCATTGTGATTTCCTAGTCCAAAATTACCAACCGTGTCTCCTTCCTTCTGTTTGCCAACTTTGGTGTTCAGGTTGTCCATGATAATTCTAATTTCTTTTGACTTACACTGAGCCTTGAAATTGTCCAACATTGAGAAGAAAGATAGGATTTCTTCTTCAGTGGTTAATGCACCAAAATCTGAACATCTGAGGGTGTCTGTGGATGAAGAAAATGAGATAAAACAAAAACATTTCTGCTGTCTCTAATGCAGAAATTGAAATTCAAACTGTACTGTCCACCAGCTCTTACAAGATTAAACAAATGTAATTGTAATAAATAAATGTATATGTAATAAATTGTAAAAAAACAAACAACAAAAACTGTAAAATTTATACCTATTTTTGGTCCACTGTGTGTGTGTGTGTGTGTGTATATATATATATATATATATATATATATATATAGTAAGCTTAGTAGCTAATCTCTTCTCTGACTTAGCTTTGACAACACAATGGGATAAAAACTGGTTAATATTGAATACTTCAAGAAACAAAGTTGCAAATATGTAACATTCCATCATCAGCAATTAGCCCCTGAATTTCTGCTTATTGCATATGAATGCATGTTCTATCAAAGAGTCCCTTTAACTTGAATACCTCTTGTTACCAGACCTCAAGTGAGATATATATATATATATATATATATATATGATCCATTGCTAAAGATGCTGGAAAAATAGTTCTTTTCTTGTACTGCTCTAATAATTGCCCTACTCCCTCTCCTCCTATGTTTTCACTTTACAAGACCCAAATCAGGCTGAAAATGGAGTACTGCTACCATATCTAGGCTAAAGCTCCCCAGTGCTCACTTTCCAATCCTGATAGAGTCCAAAAGTATCTATGCATCCCTGTAGGTGTAAATTGCTATATTACTGATAGTATTTACATAGAACACTACAAGTAGAGAAGGGGTGGCCAGACTAAAAATGATATGAAAATGCACCATCAGCTTCCAGACCAAGTGATACTCTGGTTATATGCATTCTTGCAGGTGTGAGGTTTAGACCCTCCTGGTTGAGGCAGGAAATAGATCAAATTCTTGAGAAAGCTTCTCTGTATCTTCTGCTGGGAGTACAAAACCAACAACTATATACAGAGTAAGACCAAAAGTCTTACTCTGTATATACCAAAAGTCTTGTGGGCCTACAGGAATATCTTCTCACCACTATTAAGTGTTGGAAGATGGTATGGTTTGGCTATATTGCATGGCAAAACAGCCTCTGTAAGAGCATCATGCAAGGCACTGTTGATGCAAGTGAGGATGCTACTACAACGCCTAGCCTGACAATATCAAAGTATGAACGAATATGTCAATACCAGAACATCTGAGAGCCACTGCCAACAGATAAACCTGGAGGTAGTTATCTGTTTCTTTTGCCCTTATGTCTCCCCAGTGATAGAAAGCAGTCAAGGGTCTGTTGATGAAGAAATATTTTGGAGAGATAAAAAAGGTGATTATCTCCCTTCCAGTGAGATAAAAGGATCATGTGACAGACACTGAATAACACCAAGGAATAGAGCAATAAAGAGAAGTTGTGAGAAAGGATGTTCTTATGCCACAGCAGTAGGTCTTACAAAGAAAACCACATGGCCTTTCAGGCTTATGGAGAAACTGCTCTAATTCCATTTTTTTCTTTTGGAAACATTACAAATAAGACTCCCTTATTTTGCACACAACTTGTTGTTGCTTACATGTTATAATTTCTCTGTGTGGGACCTGTATATATTAATATATATATATATATATATAACTTAGCATCAGAAAACTCTCTCGGAGAACAAAGCATGTTTATCATTCCTTTTTCTTTCATTTATTCTGTTTCATCTGTGAAAGACAGTGTTATTATATCATGGATATAAGGATTCCCATATTGAGGAAATTAAATATGGGAAAACAAACCTTTCTTCCATGCCACACATATTAGTTTTATTTATTATAAAGATTAAATATATTGTGACACAACAAATTCTCATGTGAAAGAAAAGAATTAACCATGTAGTGTGCATCTTTAGAAAAGGATACATTTAAACCCAGTACAAAAAGGCTGCAATACCAGATAAGACTATCATAGAGAAGTTAATAGCCTGAGATGATTTCAGGATTGGTAAATTTACTGAAGCATTAAATTAAATATACAATAATGGCAAAGTATCAGAAAATCTAATGAGATCAATTTTCAAATAAATGCCAAAGGAATCAGCTGTAGATGGATGTGAACTTAATTGAACAATCAGGTTGGTGTGCCACATAACAAGATCACAATTCTAATAAACAGAACTTGTCATAGAACTGAACAAGAACTGAGCCAAAATAATGCTGCTTTATTCAAGAAACATAAATATTTGTCTATACTTCTGAATTGATATATTCTAGTTATTTACATTGTTCAGACTGTTATCCTTGTCTCTTATTGCCATATTCTCAATGTTTTGGCCATTGTAGGCTCCAACCATCTTCAGGTGACTGGAATTTTGAGCTTAACCCTTTATTTTGATCACTGGGATATGTTGTTCTACTTTCACTTCTGGATATCTGAGTTATCTCCCTTTAACTTAACTCTCAAAGTTTTTTCATCACTGCTGAAGCCAGGTATTGAACTCACAACTCTTTGGGTCAAGTCACTGGATCTAACCAATGCTTTTATCCACTGAGCCATCTATCTTGAGCACAATGGCTGAAATGACTTGAATATGACAACAACAGTATAAATAATATCAATAAAGAACATAAACTTCACAATCAAAACAAAAAAAATGCATAAAATAAAACTGATAACCATATTTTACAGGCTAAACAAAGGTATTTGGTAAAGTATAAGATTAAAAACATCTTGAAATTCTAGAAAAGCTTGGTCTACATAGAAAGGATATATGAATATTCCAAAATCTGTACTGAAAACAAATAGTTTATGTGCAAATAGAAGATGACTTAAATAAGGCTCTCAAAATTGGAAAAAGGATAAATTCTTCCATTGGATTTATTGAATTTGTACAGCAAGATGATACACTGAGACTGAAAACCTCCTATAATTTATTATTTGGAGAAAGTATCTTAACAGATGATTAACAATAAACACTGTGTTGATTATGTTATATTAAGTGTATGGTGGCAGGACAAAGAAGAAACAATTGTGGCTTAAGAAATATATAATTGTATTAATGAACATATACAAGTGGTAAATCAATGTGAATGTTTCTTGTTAAAAGAAAGAGATAAGTCGAGTCATAGAAAGTCATCTGCAAAGGAGTACAGCAAGAGAGGGAGGGGGGTTGAATTAATCTAGCAGTGGCCTTTAGTGGGTACTTTTGAAGATTAGACATATGTCGAAGCAAGTATTGTGAATTGTAGTTGGTCTGCCAAACAACTGCTGAAGAAATCTCTTTGCTTAGGCTCAGATCAGCTTCAATTTTTCTTTAGGTGGGAGTGGGTCCTATTAATGAAAATTCTGGATTGTATTTTTCTTTGAGTATGGAATTGAAATGGAATCTATGTGCTGAGCCTATGTACAGTTAAAAAAGTTTTTAGGTCAGCCTTAGGTTTTAGAGTGTTCACATCTGGCCAGTGATGGAAATTTGTATACCATCAATCAGAAGAACATCTGGTTTTAAGAAGATTATAACAATTATAAGTTCAAAAGAAAATTATATTATTTCTAAGAAAACATGTATTATTGTCAGCAAAAAGGACAGTCCTATGAGTTATGTATCAGGGATGTCAGAATCAGGCAGGTGCAGAAATTTATCTCTCCGGTTAGTTTAATAACAAATAATGTAAAGTCTGAGAAAAACATTGGAAAGAGTGCATAGGAACAGCAAAGTATGATTTTTCAAAAATTCAGTCAGGCTTTTAGAGATCAAACTTAGTGGAAGTATATCTCTGTTTACTCTTGCAAGGGGGCTGCTGCTGATTCAGTATCAAGTAGATTTTTTTCAGAGATTTAGAGTTGCTTAACCCAACTTTACAGTTTGAAATTTAAAGTTACTATGAAACATGGGTACTTTCAGTCAGTTAAGTGCCATATGTGATACACACTTGGGCGATCATGTCTCAAAAGAAATATGAGTGACTGGGCAGAAAATTTTCCTGCATTAGGTTGCCATTACTTTCTGCAGTAGACTGGTTGCCAACCAAGACTACAGAATGAAATCTGTCCTGCTATTTAACTCATAGCTGAAAGAAGAAGTGACAGATTCATACCTTTCCCAAGAGTATTTGTATGTATGCGAATGCAACAAATTTAACTAGAGTTTGAACTCGGCTCTCTGATTTCTTGTTTTGAGCCAATCAACTGCACCACAACGCACATCCTGAAAACCAAAGAATATCCTTAAAAATTAATAAAAAAAAGAATGCTGGAATGTTGCATCATTGTCAATCAACTTATATAGCAGTAAAAATGTGGATAATTTCATCACTAGGAAAGAAAAGATTTGAATCAACAGATATGGTTTTACTAACATATGTTGGCAGAAACATTGAAAAAAATCAAGTGAGAAACAAGGAAGGTTTAAAGAGAATAGAAACTACAAATAAATTGCTGCTAACAATAAAAAAAAACAGCTGTAATGTTTGGGACAGGTAATAAGGAAAGAAGGCTTGGAGAATTTAACATTGAAAGAAAGAGAAGAATTGTAAAAAAGTGAGTATTACTGAAGGGAACAAAGAAAACGAAGGAGATCATGTCTCTTCACAGCTTCTTTTTCTTGAAAAACAAAGAAAAAAAGAGTTGTGAGACATGATCTCCTATAGTGCACAGGAGATATAATTAGACCTTAGTTTTGCTTTTTCTTATTGCTGCTCATTAACTTTACCATAGCTCTACATCATTTCTTGTATGAACCAACCAAATATTTTCATTAGAAAGACAAAGTAACAAAAGAACCTAAAATTTTTCAGATTAAGCTCAGGCACCGAAACTGTATGTTGTGTAATGAAAATCAGGAAGATTCAAAGATCAGAAATGACAAGATCTGCAAACTTAGAATATACACAGATATTTCACAGATTATCACTCACTATATTTTATCCAAGCCCCGTTACTGACTATCTTGAGCATCAGTAAATTAATTCTTAATTTTAATACCAGCACACTGAACGTAATTCCATATTTGAATATTGTGAGCAACGATGTGGTGTTAGAGAGGATACAAATGAAAAAAAAATTCATACTTATCAGGAAGAGACAGCTAAGGTTCCTGGAACACTTAATGAGAAAGGAGGGCCTGGAGAATCTAATACTCACAGGATGGATAGAAGAAAAAGAAGATGGTGAAAGCATTGCAAGACATATTTGATAAGCTTGAGCAAATGAATGGTGGAGTGAATCTTTGGAAGAGATATCAAGAGGAAAATTATTGATAGCAACAAGAGACAGTGTCAAGTGGAAGCCCATGATTGCCTACATCTTGAAGAGACACAGGACATGAAAAAGATGATGACACTGGAAAATATAATAGAAATTTCACTAATAAAATTAGGATGTTATGAAAAGCTCTCAGTCAAACAAAAAGTGATTTTTTAAAAAGTCATATTTTTGGTCAATTTTTTACAAGCAGGTCATGCAAAGTACTTTTTAGTACCCCCTCATATAAGAAATATATACTCTTAAAAATAGCAAAATAAATAAGTGACAAATTAAAATAAGAGCTAAGACAATGATATAAAATATAAGATATTAGCACAACTTTACAACATCATGTTAGGAGATTTCTACATAGTGTAGAAAGCTACTTTGGAAATAGAATACAAGCTAGAATGAAATCATTGTTTTGGGTTTCTATCATTTCACTTTATATATTTCTAATCTATTCTTTCATCAATTGTCAAGTAACTTCTACTTAATAAGGACAAGACCATGTAAGCTACTATGTATATTATAGTCATTTAATTTAGTTAATGCCAAGTTCAGTAACGTACCACAGACTGACTCAAATCAAAATTACGAGTCATATTTATGTCCACATAATTTAAGAATTCTTAAGTGTTTGGTATATTTTAACCTTTTTAATGTCGATCATTGTGTCATTGAAGCAATATTTTTCTGCTTTTCGATATCAAAATTGACTAAATCTATTCTAAGTTCAATAACAAATGTACAAGCTGAGTGCTGTTAATGATTTCATAATGAGACACAGACAACAGATAAGATGACAGCTGATGTACATTACTTTTCTCTCTTACAATTTACAGCCATGACCTTAAATATTCATTCAGCAACACTGATATTATTCCGAGGCTGTTTTGCTCATGATTTATGCAAAGCTAAAATTATGTCTGAGAAAAGACAACTCCTTGTCAGTTTCTCTCTCACTCTCCATCAGTTCTTTTATTTTCCTTCAAGGAGAGCAGTGACGATGTTCTATGTATTTCACAAGCAAAATCAGCTGAAATATGTGCATCTGACAGCCATTTTTATTCTTAGTGCTTCAAGACAAAAAGTATTGGAAACATCACTATTGAGAATATATTGAGTATTCTCTTGTCGATGGTTTCATTATTTAAAATAATTCATCACCATATATATATATAGTGTTGAGTTGTGATGATGCCTAGTGCCAAAATTACAATTTTTTTCAATGGTTTACTGATAAAAAGATAAAGTACTTGCTATCAAGATAGAGATAGTGTATTATTAGGATTAATGAAAAAAGGCCCTGAGGAGTGAGGACATAATAATGATCACAAAACTTCTAAGTTTACATAACTCTGCTCAGTTAAGGGACAAATGTCTCCATGTCAATCCTATATAAGCTGATAGCTTAGAGGTAGAATTATTGACTGATGTTAAATCAGTTAGGTTTCGATCCTGGAGTGAAGCAATCGGATATTTAACTGTACATGAGCAAAACAGGACTGTCTTCAGATAACTATATATGTATATATACACTGCTTATATATAACACGCTAAAATTTCCCTTCTCTGATTTCATGAGCCTATGGCTTAGGGGTTAGTGTCTCTGATTGACACCAAATCGGTCAAGTTTCAATCCTGACCAGAAGCAAGTGGATGTTTAGCCACACTGATGAGCTGTGATACAGCAAAACAGGCTTGTATGTGGATGACAAATATATTATACTCTCATTACGACTGAGCTCTCTAGAGAGAAAATTTAAATAAAAACTGTTACCACTTCTGCAATTTTTGCATAAAAATTCAGCAATGAATTGATTTCTTTCAGTGACTGGCATGTGTATACACAGCTTATATATCAGTCAGCCAGTTTAGTGCCATATGTGATACACATTTTGGGTGATCATGTCTTGAAAGAGACATGGCTGACTAGGCAGAAGATTATCTCACAGTAGGTTGCCATTGCTTTCTGCGGTAGACTGGTTGTCGACCAAGGGTATAGAACACAATCTGTCCTATTATCTAACCCATAACTGAAGGGAAGAGATGGATTAATACCTTTCCCGAGAGATGGATTAATACCTTTCCCGAGAGTATTTGTGCGTAAGTGAATGCAAGATGTTCAACTGGAATTCAAACTCAGCTCCCCGATTTCTTATTCCAAGTTGATATCCACTGCACCACAACGCACATCCAAGCTTATATATAACATACTAAAATTTCCCTTCTCTAATTCCAGGAACCTGTGCCTTAGAGGTTAGTGACTTCAACTGACACCAAATCAGTCGAATTTTGATCCTGGCCAGAAGCAAGTGGATGTCTAGCCACACTGATTGGCTGTGATACAGCAAAACAGGCTTGTATGTGGATGACGAATATATATATATATATATATATATATAATGGTACATGTTTTTATATCAAGAACAATTTAGGGAAATTGTATGACAAAGTGTAAAAAGTTTACTGTTGATGCATTTCATCTTTCAAGACTTCATCAAACAAACTAAATTGGTTACGTTGGTACGACTACATATATGCAAGACAAGAGTTTTTTTTATAATCATATGGCCCCAAGCAAGGCATTTTATTGCTACTGTTTTGCAGGAGGTTATATTGGAAGAAAGTTATGAAAAAGAGTGACAGATTATAGGGAGTGTCAGAAAGTGGGTAAGAGAAGGATGAGAATACTGATGAGAGTGAAGTGGACGGAGAAAGGAGCATGAGAGAGAGAGGTGATTGATTTTACATTTAAATTCTTAAGGATTATAGCTGTTGGGAAAGCAAGTAAATGGAAGAGAATTCCACAGGTGGGAATTGCGAGTTAAGAAGCTGCTGGGGTAGAATTTATGTTTACAATTTATTGATTTCACAGTAAAAGGGTGGGACCTAGTTGCTAATCTTGTGGCTCGAGTAAATTCATATATAGGGGGCACCAGTGAGCTACGTTCATTGAAGCAGAAGCCGTGAAAGTATTTGTAGAAGAGACACAGGGAAGCCACATTGCGCTGGTGAGAAAGTGACTGTATCCGAGCTGCCAAGTCAGGATCTATCACATTACAGATTCTCTGGTGGATTTTGTCAAGAACACCTAGGTGGATATCAGGAGCACCCAAGTGCTAGGGATTTTAGTTTTTTCTTTTTTTATCTAGTTGAATTCAATTAGAGTTGTTTTTTTTTGTTTTTTTGCTTTCTATCACTTTGTTAGTAGGTATTCAACACTGTGATGTTAAAAGATCTACCAGGAATAGTGAAATGTTGTAAGAGTCAGGGCACAAATTTATTGTAGATGACCTTGCGATTAAGGCACTGTCTAGCCATTTACATCATAGGGAATTATTTTCTTCTTTGATCAGAACAGCATTACCTCAGGCTTAGACAGCACCCCATAAACTGGTGAAAACCATAACAAAAATTCTAACTCCTCTCTTTGGAACAAACAGTCTATCTCATTAAAAAAGAACTCAGGCAGCCTAGATGAAAAACAAGATGAAATAAACATAAACAATAAATGTATGGCTAGTCTAAATATAAATTTCCTCTACATCAACATCCCAGTTAGAAAATACCTAATTTCCTAAAGATCATCTAATACAGTCAAAGATGAAGCTCTCTCTACCTACATAGCTCTTCAGCAATGAACTGAGTTCTTTTGGTGACTGGTGTATGTATACACAGCTTATAATTTCCTAAAAATCATCTAATACAGTCAAAGATGAAGCTCTCTTTACTAACAGCTAAAATAATAACATGCCATTTCATCACCAATCAATGCTACTTCACATTTAATAATGATTGATACAAACAAAAATTTGGATTACCATTGGGATCTAAGTGGAGTGGTGACATGTATCTTAGAATTTCTCAAATCTTTTCCTTTCCAAAATATTTTACCCAAACTCTCAACATACTTCTATTATATTGATAATGCTCTTCTTATATATTCATGTGATACTTATTTACCTAACCTGGTAGATCAACTAAACAAAATCAAACACAATGGAATTTATATACAAAATGAAAGAACACAATTTTTTCCCTTCCTAGATATCAAGCTACACTCTATAAACTATTGTTTAAAACTTGATGTCCACCAAAAATCAACAAGTAAAAACAACCTAATAGATTTTTATTATCATCATAACAACAAAATAAAATCCAGCATAAGGTATAGTCATTGGATTCTACCTAAGAAAACTAAGAATATACAGCTTGGATTATTTATATAAAGAGAAGAAATACACTAAAACACTTTCAAACTTCGACAGTACCCTAATTATTTTATATTCAATGTGAAACAAAAGGCTCATAAAGTACTTCAAAGCAAAAAAATGGCCCCTCTGGATAAACCCATTGAATCAAAACTATACTATCTTAACAACTCTATCACATCTATAATCAAGAAGGATCTATCAAAATTCAACATAAAATTTGTTACTACTACATCCCAAACAATAAAAAACTCAGTCAATACTAAACAAAAAAATAAGCTAAAATCTGAAGGAGTTTACTCCATTTCCTGTAATAACAGTCACAAAAAAATACATAGGAGAAACCTCAAAGAATCTAAATATGACATTATATGAACAAAAAAAGGGTTATTTTACAAAATAATACATCAAAAGTGTTGGTTGTCCACTGTAACCAAGCTGACCACAATTTTGACATAGAAATGCTACACTGATCAAAGGAGAAAATAATTCACTATGACATAAATGTCTAGAGAGTGCCCTGATCAAAAGGTCATCTGCAGTAAATTTACACCCCGGTTCTTACAACATTTCACCATTCCTGACAGATCTAATATCACAGTGTTGGGTTACCTATGAACAAAAATGATGTAAAGAAAGAAGAAAAGACTCTAAATGAATTTAGCTAAATACAAAAAAAATTCTAAAATTCTCAACACTTCTCTGTCATGCACATATGTGGTTGTATCAACATAAATTTAGTCCAAGGAAGTTCTGAAGGATGAAACTCATCATAAGCAAACCTTTTCCACTTTTTTATATATATGTAACATATTATCTTCAACATCAGAGGTAATTGACATGTACATCCAGCCATGGGTGAGGTGAACAAAGAACAAGTATGGTTGATAGATATATTCAGTCATGGATAATGTCAATGAGTGCAACAACAAAAGAAAAAACACAAACAAAACCGGCTTGAAAGGCAATGGCCAGCAAGGATATGATTGACAGATACATCCAGCCATAAATAAAAGTCAACAAGGGTGGTTGACAGATATATCCAGCCCTAGATGACATCAACAAAGTGACAACCTGAAAAAGCAAATATCTGTGGGAGTTTTAAAACTATATGAAGTCTAAAATTTTGGGCTGAAGACAGAGAAAAACTCCTGCTGGCTTCTGACTCCCGATGGCCTCTTTGTATGCACGACTCTCTCCGGCTGCCCTCCTGCTCCACACAAGCAGTCACCGACAAAGAATAAAAATATAGGATTATATCTTTATATAAACCTGTTCTTCATAGTTTGTCCAGATCCAAGACTGGAGTACTACAAAATAACTCTGAGATACCCACAAACAACTCTAATAACAGAGTCAACCCTGCTGTCAGCAAAAACTACATGAGTATCCTTGCAGGTTTCATGAGCCAAAATTGCCCTTACTTCTACCTACCTCATATTCATGCACATGTTGGGACCATATCTGTAAACACACCTACAATGACCACAGACCCCATTTATTATGATATGAACATGTGCTTTCACATTACTAAACATATGGTGGCAGAACAAAGAAGAAACAATGAATTTTTAAAGCAATAAGCAATTGTATCAATATAAAATACAATAAATGAAAAATCAGAGTAGATATCTCTGATTTTTTTAATGTCTTTCATTTGAAAAAAAAGAGATAAGTGGAGTAATGGCATCTGGTGAGGTGTACAGAAGGAGACGGAAAATTTTGACTGTCTTGGCAAACTGGTCAAATCTGATATCTTTGGAGATGGGAGGTTGCTTTTTCATGAGCCTGTAAACTCAGTTCAAGATGCTGTCCAACTACTGAATGTTTCTTTGATGGGCTTTTATGCCCTTCTTGAGGTTCAAATTGGCTTCGGTTTTCATTTTGTTTCTTTAGGCAGGAGCAGGTGTGATTCAGTAAAAATTCTTGATTGAACAACTTTTTTTGAGCGTGTGAGTAAATGAAAGATATGTGCAGTGGCTTGTGCAGCTGACAGGATTTTAGTTGAGTTTGGAATGTTCACATCCTGCTCATATTTAAAATTAGTGTAGCATGAATCAGAAGATCTGATATTTAGAAGAATCTCTCAATGGTGTACAAAACCACCATGATATTTTATGTATAATATGACAGTGTTATAAAGTTGTTCAAGGTAGCACTGGTAGTCAATGACATCTGGGTAAATAGTTGATCACCAGATATCTCAACTGAACATTTAAACCTACCCTGTTTACATTTAATATTGTAGCATGATAAAACTAGATGAAATATAAATACTGGTAGCCTATAGCATCTGTTACCTTTTTTATTTAGTTACTTTTTAGCCATTTTAGTGCAAAAATGTTTTTATGGCATCAAATACAACAGCTTGTTTGAAGTATTCAAAAGTTAAAACTTTTTTTTTTTCTTGTAAGTACATTATAAAGGCTAAAATGACTTGAAGTAGCTGAAATGTGGTTCTACAGAAGGATGCTGCGGATACCATGGACCGAGCATGTGAGCAATGATGAAGTATTGGAAAGGAGAGAAACAAAAAGGAAATTGATATTGAGCATCGGGAAGAGACAACTGAAGTTCCTAAGACATGCAATGAGGAAGGAGGGCTTGGAGAACCTGATACAAACAGGCTAGATAGAGGGGTAAAAGAGACAGAGAAAAGCAGCAGATAACATGTTAGAAGGGCTTGAGCAGGTGGATGACAGAATGAGGGCTGCATGGTGCAACAAGAGAAAGTGTACTAAGAGCCACCAGGGATAGGGAGACGTGGAAGGCCATGATCGCCTACGTCCTGAAAAGACAAGGTACACAGAAGAAGAAAATGGAAAACCACTCCATGACTTGAGGAGTCATGGCAATTCACAGGTTGTAAAGAAAAAAATAATCAATAAAGAGTATAATTGCCTACATCTTTACAGGACATCACATAAAAAAAGTGTGAAGAGAAAAAAATATAGTAAAAGTTTGTTTAGGTATGGAAAAGTATCCACAATCATTACAGGAGTGTGAGTGTGGAAAGTATAACAATAGTAGACAAACTGACCACACATGAAGGAAAAAAAAAAGGAATGATTAATAGTAAAATATCAGCATGATTAATGGCTGGCAAACATATCCCGAGAGACTGATTAACAAGTTTGAGATAAATATTCATTTTAGTAGAAATGAATAAATACCAACAGTAAAACAAATACTAAAATCAAAATTAAAATACAAAGGTTGCACAGAAAGTAATGCTCCTTATTTTATTATATTGGCCTGTTGCTGGTTGTTATGGCTAATAATTATTTTTGGCTTATTACAGCTATCATTTCAACAGCAATTTGGCAAAATGACATATGACAGGAAAGTGTTTTTGAAGTAGAGGTTTATCACAAAATTAGAAAAATGTTGCATTCAAAGACATTCATGGATACTTGCTGAACATTTACAAAGCACAGTTAGGTAGTAGGTAATGTTTTTCATCAATGGTAACAACAATATGTGTAACAAGCCATATTTGATAGCTGCATAGGTTCACTTCAGTCCACAAAATGAAGAGTGCCACGAACATGGATAGCCAATGGTGTGACAAATATTGTTTTGTAGTTGAAAAACATGCCATCATGAGAGCAAGTTAATCTAATACAAGGCTCAAGAGACATTTGTAGTAAAGATTATTAAATGTGGTGTGTGTCATGAATAAAAGTAAAAGTAGAAAAAGGCAAACACTAAGAGGATATGGAGGATAAATAGCAATTAACCCTTGTTTTGAAGAGGTTAAGATTGCATTATTGATGGAAACATCTAGGCACGAGTTTGTTCCACAGAATAGCAGTACTCAGGGGAAAAGTTGTGAAAGTGGAACTTACTCCTTACAAATGGAATGTGGAGAAAATATGGGTCATTTGACCTTTTGGACAGAACATGGCAAGTCATAGCTGTAAGATTCTGAACTGGAGGAACTAGAGTGTAGCTAATTTTAACATTTTCTTACGTAAATATTGACTGACAGAGTAATGATATGTTTGCATCTGTGGGAAAGAGGCTGTTGTGCTTCCAGTATTTTTAAAAATTTGTTCTTTTTTTTTTTTTTGTTGGGGAATGTGCTCCAAAAGTGATGAGGGAAAAGTTGTATCCATAGAAAATCACTGAACATTTACAGAGACCAAATATTGAATATTAATACAATTAATTGGTGGGTAATCTGTTTCAGCAGTAGTAATAGTGATATGTATACAAAATCTTGTTCTGCGTGACTCTGTGCAGATGTCAATCAACAAAATTTTGAACAAAAAGTATTGGGATTATTGCTATGGTAACAATGATTAAGTATCCAGAGTGAAGGTTCTTAGCATAGACTGACCCTGAACTCTGTTGCACATACACATGTTATAATGTTTTTGTTAACTGCTGTTGTTTATATCAGCACTTGGAAGGAAAGTGTGCAGTGTGTGGTCATCTCATCACACTACAGATGTTCCATCAGTGACCATGGTTTGTGCAACAGTTTTTGGCCAAATACAACATTCCACAGATCTACCAACAACCATAATTCTCCAGATCTTAAACTTTGTGACACTTTCCTTTTCAATAATCAAATCCCACATGTAAAGAACAAGATTTCAAAACATTGAGGAACCCAATCATGTGCAATGAGGAAGTTGCTTGCTCTCCCAAAAATGAGGTTAAGAAATTCTTCCATTAGTAGAAACAACACTGGACAAAACGTGTAGCGTCAGAAAAGGACTAATTTATAGAAGATTAAATGCTGAATTTGTATGTATTGTATTTTTTTATAGCACTAGTCCCAATATTTTTTTTATCAGACTTCATATGTAGTCAAATAGTACGAGTATCATGTTGGAAAATAATGATTTGTGGCTAAAAACTAGCTCTTTGCTAGTGTACATCTTTGTTAAATTTTCTGTAGAAATAAATTGGAAGCATTTCTTTTAGAAAGTCACTTGTACATTGTCTCAGAATCAAACCAATCAACTACTGAAAAATTAAGCTGAATTTGGATTATTTCTAAGTTCAGATCAACTATGTAAACTTTTGATTAACTGTTTGTTGATTGGACAGCAATATTTTTCTTTGTTCTGATTGGTTAGTAGGATTTATTTTTTGATTGCTTGGAAATGATAACTGACAAAATTCAAATTCTAATTTAGGTACATGTACTAAAGATAGCTTAATGTTGTCTAATACAAATTCATAACCCTTGGCTTTGTCATTTGGGTAGATATAAAATGAAAAGGTCTTTTTACTACCGTGACACAATTCTTAAGTGCACACTACAAAGACAGTAATAACAATAAGAATGTTTTTACATCTTTTATTAAAACAAATTGTACAGATTAAGTATTGAATTTCCTGCATTATATTTCTTTACCTAGTCTTGTGTTTTCATCAACTGTTTTAAAAATCCAGTCTAAAATCTGGAAGCTATATAATTGGTGCAAGCCAAGGATTGCTTCTATCCTATATATAGAAATGAATTTACAGTGGCTAAGAATGAGATAATGGGTTGTTATTTTATAGTGTTTATGTACCTCAAGGAGATCTCAAACAAGAACAAACACAAGATACTCAAAGGAAATTAAAAGAAAGGTGCCAAAATATGTTTACCATTTTTATTAAATAAAACAACAATATAACAGAAACATGTCAATGAGGTTTGCACTTTACAAAATTACTACCTTTCAGCTAAGGTGAGGTCATTAACTACCAACTATGAATATCTTTGTTCCCCATGGTGTGAGTTCGGACATTGGTTGTAAAATGCGTTGCTCTGTCTTCTCAAGACCATATAGGTATGTAACTCTGACAAAGGCTTTAATTCCTCTCAATGTGCTGAGGGAATTAGCTCACTAATCTGCTCACTAGGTAGAGTGTTCTACAAAGAAATTAGTCAGACGAGTTCAAATTTTAAGTTTGTTATATTGACTTTCATGCATATACTCTTAGGAAAAATATGAATCCATCTTGTGGTGAAATGAAGGTTGAGGTTCAAAATGCTGTTTTGGAAGTCATCAGACTGAGTAGCTTCTCTTTGTGATTAGAATCCCTATAGTTCTTTCAGCACTTATTTAAAACTATTAAACTCAAATGTAGTCTCTTAACACTTGGTTAATTAAAGACTTTAAAATAATAAAATTATTATTGTGGTAACAGCTCACATCTATTCTCATCCTCTAGCTATGGATTAAATAGTGGGACAGACTTTGCTTCATTTAGCAACCATCACTTTCTGCAGTAGACTGGTTGCCAGCCAAGGCTATAGAATCCAATCTGTCCTGTTATTTAACCCATAACTGGAGGGAAGAGATGGATTAATACCTTTCCCAATTGTATTTGTGCATAAACGAATGCAATGAGTTCAACTGGAATTCAAACTCAGCTCCTCAATTTTTCATCCTAAGTCAATATCCACTGCACCACAGCGCACATTTAGCTGCTACAAAAACAACAGCAGTAACTTGTGACCCTATAAAGTTCAATAGAACCTCTGGGACTTGTTTGCATGATATGTAGAAACATGTTAAGTGGTAATGTTCACAGACGTTTTATTAAGGACATTTTTTCTAACATTAATCTCAAAGAGATTTTTAATGCCGTACTATGTACTTTTCATGTCATGGTAATTCCTAGATAATTATAAGAAAAGGGACATAGTCTGACTTAAAAATACCAAAATGTCTCCAGCAGATTGTTAGGTCATGAAACCTGACCAAACCCCCATCAGGAAGAACAACTGCCTTTAACTAAGATGACCCCCATAACAATCCTTCACTGTGTCACACTGTTTTTCTCTCTCTATGCCTTCCCCGACTATGTCCCTGTATATTTCTGTTTCCATTTTGGACACTCAAAATAGTCTGGTTCCCTCAGTCTGCAACAAATTCACAAAGATTTGTTATTGGCCGAGCAACACCGTCTTGTAAACACTTACCTGCTATGGAAATGACAGCAGCAACACCTAGTTTGTGACTCTATACACATCAGTAGAGCCTCTGGGATTTGTTTGCATGATATGCAGAAACATGTTCAGTGGTAATATTAACGGATATTTCATGAAGAACATTTTTTCCAACTTATAGACCTCAAATAGAACCTCAAAAAAATTGACATATTTTTCCCCAGAGAGAGAGAGAGACTAAAACTGATAATATAAACTAGTAAGATTAATTAATAAATATAATACTCAACTCTCTACTTTTCAACCCATGACCATTCCCAGATAGTTATATGAAAAGGGGTGTAGCATCTCTTAAAAACTGAAATGTTCCCAACAGATTGTTAGGTCACAAAACTTGATTTAATATCTCACTACAAGCAACTACCTTTATCTCAAATGGTCTTCCTCCAATCCCTGTCAAATTCTCTCTCTGTTTTACTTTCTATGCCATCTCTTTGTTTCTCTCTTGGACACTAAATATAGTCTGGGTTCTCTCAATCTGTAAAAAATTCTGAAAAATAAGATTTTAGAAAAAAAAATTTTTAATTTCAAAAAGTCACTTGGAGTTCAGGGACAAATTTGTCTTCAACAGATTGTTAGATTACAGAATGTAATTTAACCTCTCACTACTAACAACTGCCTTTATCTAAATTGACACTTGCCCTCTAATCACTTTAATATTTTCTCTCTAGTCTCTCTTTCTGTTTTACTCACCATGTCCCTCTTTCGGTTTTCCCTCTCAGTAATTGTGATACCAACTGTTACAATCACCATGCATAGGTGCAAATATATTAGAATATCAATGAAATGAATTATATCACTATTGCTTACTTTCATTTTTACACAAGATTTGTAATCCAAAGTTTGACAATTTGTCTTCATTTCTGTTTCACAAATTCAAAATCTTATGGGATAAAGTGGCCAAAATATGAGACTGGTAAATAAATCTGATGTGGAATTTGTTTTAAAATATTCAAATCATTTATTTCTCCTCCTCCAGATCACAGTAAATTTCTGGGAAAATGTCAAGAATCAAATTAAAAATGTTACTAAATTCTATCAATGGTGAAGACCTGATTAAATAAAAGAAATATTTTTAATTTTTTTAATATCTTCAGAGAACTCCCAATGTAATGAACATTTTTCTATATTTCATTCATGAGCAACAATATGCACAACTTGTAATCTGCAAATATCATTAGAAACTGGATATGTTTATGAGATTTAGAATCTCAAAATAAAAATACAATTTTTCTAATTCAAGACATTTACAGTTTTATTCCACTATTCAGTTCATTTTCTTTTAATCAATAGATCAGTTCTTTTGATATTTAGCAATGTTGTTAACCAATTTAAATCTCTTATTTCTTAATTAAATCAGTTATTTTACTAATTTAGCACTGTTATTTTCCTATGATTTTATAATTCATTGTTATTTTAGAGTTTAACAATGCTATTTGAATATTTCTCTTATTTAATGATTAGAAAAGTTACTTGAATATTTACCGCTATTATTTCATGATGAGATACATGTTATACTTATTATTATTATATTATTATTATTATTATTATTATTATTATTATTATTATTATTATTATTATTATTATTATTATTATTATATATTATTATTATTATTATATTATTATTATTATATTATTATTATTATTATTATTATTATTATATATTATTATTATTATATATTATTATTATTATATATTATTATATATTATTATTATTATATATTATTATTATTATATATTATTATTATTATTATATATTATTTCATGATGAGATACATGTTATACTTATATTTCCCTCTATTATTCATGTTATTTTAATATTGAGCTCACTTATTTTATCTTTGTTATATTTTTTGTTATATTTGGCAGAAGAGCCTGGGTCTGTCCAATGAGTCCATGCCTTTTGGACAGACGCAAGCTCTTCTGCCATTCTGAAGATGAGATTTTGATCTCAAAATATTAATGTATAATAAATAGGTAATACCCCAAAACTTCTTCACCTTCCTTTATTTTACTGAACGCATTGTGACATCCTTCAAGACCTAACCTTACAAAAAAAGAATGATTATTTAAATTATTTACATTCAGACTATTATCCTCATCTTTGTTGTTATAATCCTGATGCTTCAGTTGTTATGCCTTTAACCAGTGCTTGTTGATTCACGAGTAACTTTCAGAGAATTTCTAACTGAACTCTTTATTTAATCGATGAGAATTTTATCTTTGTGAATTTAAGTGTAGTACTAGATTGACACCTAGTCTCATCATTTTACTGTTGAAATTGGTAAGTGTAACTGTAAGCTCAATTCTAATATTTTGTTCTCACACATCTCACCTACAGAACTTAGTTCCAGCTTCTTGCTTTTCTGTCACCTACAATCTTCAAAGATTTAAATGCCTCATCTTCTGTCTTTATGAATCTTTTGTTGTCTTTTCTCCTCAGAGACATTTTCTTTCACTCTCAGTAACCCCATGTGACTTTATTGCCTTGTCTGGGGTGAAATGATTCTTCCATTGTCCAAGTATAGGAATATTTAATCTTTTTTTTAATGTAGTATTGCTCAGTTAGTGCTTGCCATGTTAAAATTGAACAATAGACTAGGAAACGCAAGTGTTGATTCAGAAATTTGCTAACATGGTCATTAGAAGTTCAATCCCTGAACTGTGGAATAAGGACTTAAACTCAGTGGAAATAGTGTGAGTTATAATTAATCAGGATTGAATAAGAACAATACAAGATATCTCTAGATGTGGACAGCAGAAGAGAACAATCTATCACCATAGATTAAATAAAGGGCTTATTTCAAAATTCCCTGAAGAATACTCACATCAATAAACATTGTGTATCCATTAAAAATAAATAAGAATTGATTATACTGTTACAAATAATTATAATAAAATAGTTATACTAATTATAATTATCATTAATATAATTGACCATTTCTAAACCAATGAAAATCAACATTTCTCCCTTACCACATACAAACACATGACACCCTCACTATTGAACAAGTAATCAACATGAGGGTTAATCTCTTAACATTCATAACCCAAATTTGATCTAAGAAAACTCCAGAATTGTTTTTTTTCTCACTAAATTATTTGGACATTACTTGTTATAGTAAATCCTATAGTGAATAGACTATCTTTACTGGCAGCAAACCGCTTGTATACAGACAGGTAATGAATTCAGCAAATACATAAAAATAGAAAGGGGGGCATAAAACAAGAATGTGTTTTTTCACCAGACATGTTCAACTTGTACAGTGAAAATATTTTGAGGACCCTAGAAGTTATGCCTGGATTCATAATTGAAGGCCACAATTTAAACAACCTAAGGTACACAGATGATACAGTGCTGATAGCAGACACAGAAAGGAAACTACAAGACCTCCTACAGAAGGTAGCTGAAGAGACTGATAAGAAAGGACTACAAATAAACTGCAAGAAAACCGAATGCATGGTCATCAGTATAAAGGGCAGCCCAACATGCCAAATACAGGCCAGGGATACTAGAATCAAGCAGGTAAAAAAATTTAAATACCTGGGAAGTGTTATAACAGAAGACAGAAAGTGCGACACAGTGTTCTAAAGATGAATTGGCATGGTGAAGGAAGCATTCCAGAAGTTGAGTAAAGTATTAAGAAACAGGACAATTTTGCTAGAAACAAGGAAGACAGTACTGGAGAGCTATGTGTTGTCAGTTCTTCAATATGGTTGTGAATGTTGGACAATATAATCAAAGATGAAGGAAAAACTTGAAGCAATTGAAATGTGGTTATAGAGAAGGATGCTGCAAATATCATGGATCAAGCATGTGAGCAATGATGAAGTTTTGGAAATGATGGAAACATAAAGGAAATTAATAGTGAACATCAGGAAAAGACAGCTGAAGTTTCTGGGACATGCAATGAGGAAAGAGGGCTTGGTGAACCTGATATTAACAGGCCAAATAGAGGGAAAAAGAAACAGGGGAAAGCAATGGATAACATATTTGAAGGACCTAATCAGGTGGATGATGGAATGAGGGTTGCATAGTGTAACATGAGGTGTGCTAAGAGCCACCAGTGATAGAGAGATTTGAAAAGCTCTGATCGCCTACGTCCTGAAGGGACAAGGCACATATAAGAAGAAATAAGAGGAATGAGGGTCAGTCGATGTTGGACAATAGTCAACAACAGTCGAATACGAAAGTAGTCAGTGACCTGGCAAGATTACACTGCCTAATACATATTATATCAAGTCCCTAACATTTTGTACATCAAACCTATTAGGATGGACTTTAGCACAAATACTAGCCTCCACTGCAAAAATAACTCCACAACATTACTACACACGTTATTAAAAAAAAAACATGTCGGAAAGAATCTATAAAATTTACTCAGTATTACTGTCTCTTGTTTCTCTAATACGACTGAACAATCACTGTCAAACAGATAATAAATAATACTTGTTTTGTCATTTCAACATCTTGCTGTTTCTATTTTTTTATATGTATATTTGTATGTGTAAATATTAAGGGGCTTATAATTATTTACTCAAGATGTGCATTGTGGGGTAGTGGATATCAGCTTGAAACGAGAAATCAGACAGCCAAGTTCAAATTCCAATTGAATTCATTGCATTTACTTATGTACAAACACCCATTAGAAAGGTATTAATCCATTCTTCTCCCTCCAGCTATGGGTTAAATAGCAATACAGATTGGATTCTATAGTCTAGATTGGCATCCAGTATAACACAGAAAGTAATGGCAACCTACTACAGAAAAATCTTCTGCCCAGTCAGTCATGTCTCTTTCACGTATGGCACTTAACTGACTAACTCATAGTTGTAACTACTCTATAAATGCCTGAAGAAGACTGGAGGACACAAAAACTGAAACGTTGCGTAAATAACAATGATGATAATGACATTGATCCGAATGTAAGTCATTGCAGAAATTCAGACAAATAAAAGACCAAATTTAATTCTCTCAACAATTTTTGGGTTTGATAATGGCTTTTTTGAGAACTATAGCAAGTATTTTTTTATGTGAATTATACCTCCAAAGAACGCTATAGATCAGCTGAAATGGTGGAGTGACAGGCAATAAAAAGAATGAATTTAGTCATGCAAACGAGGCTTGGAATGATAATGACTTCTAACAATTACAGATGGTTTGTATTAAATAGAAGTAGACATATGAAAACACTTTGAATGAATCAAGTTAATTACTTTTCTCATTTTGATTGGTTTAGGGAAAAATGAACAGGATAAATATTTTAGTAATAACAGGAAACAAACATAAACTGTTTTGATCTTAGAAAAATCATAGACAGAAGGTTTGAAAAAGTGAATTTGTCATTGCACTTTAAAAATAAACTGTTTTCCTTTAGTTTTTAAAATGATATTGATATTATCTTTTCTACACTGTGCTTTAAGAATATACCAAGCAAAACAAAACCAGAAAGATGAAACCAAGACACAACTAGGTAATCTTGTGAGTGCAACAATATTAAACTTTTTTTATCTGCACAATCGGATTTCAATAGATCTTTGGAAAAGCAACAAAAAATGAAATGAAATATAATCATATGCAAAGGCTAGACAAATCTGTTTTGACTGACTATAGCGTATATCCCAGATACAGAGAAGCCATGGTCATCCAAACCAAACAATTATGGCTTTGTGTCTGATAGAGACTATCTGACATTATATCTTATGTGTTGATGGATGCTATTGACTCCCAGAGTCAGTGAATCTTTACTTCAATTACAGATGACAGCAAACTATTAATATGCACGATAGGAATTACTTCAGCATTATCTTTGCTGCAAAATGTTTCAAAAGTTTCCTTTACAAGTTCTTTGCTTTCGTAATAGTTGATTCATCATAAATATTGTTCTGACCTTTGTCACCTCAGCAATTTTTTCTTATAAAAGAGTTAATTCTGGTTTACTCAGAACTCTTTTTTTTTTTCTGATGAGAAAGTTCATTGAAGTTCAGTTAGAAGTATTCTATTCTCTATTTAAATAAGTACATAAGGTGCTGAAAGTGAACTTTTACTGATATTTTTTCCTTGGGTAACTAATTCGTTTTAAAGCTTCATTTAACAGATTTTAGTCAGGTCAGTACAATTATTGCTTGAGATGGAAGTTTTTACATGTGTTCCATGACAAAAAGACTTTAGTCTTTTGCTTATGTTCTTTTGTGAGGATTTGATTAAAACAAATTCTTATAAAGGAATTGCTTTAATCGTAAGAGACCAATTGTTCTTACTTTAATTTATTTTTCTACAACAACAGAATGCTTATCTCTGTCCAGATTTCTTCTTATCTTCTTTTGATTTATAAAGATGCCAATAAATAGATTGAATTGGAGATGGGAATTTTGGGAAAAGTCATCTTCTTTGGTAGAACCGAATAGATTTTTTTTTTAGAATAAGTCTATAAATTCTTAAACATATAAAGAACAATGTTTTGACTGTTACCTTATGTGTTTTTACTGCATTACTCATAAGAATTATTTGCTCTTTGCTTCTCTAACCCTTCTTACTTAACAATCAAGTTGAATAAATTTTATACACTTGAGAATTTTGATAAATTGTTTCATTGGCAGATTTGTTTTTATAGCAGGCAGATTTTATTATTATTATTATTATTATTAATAATAACTCTTTGTTTGTTTGTTTGTTTTAAGGGTTGGCCATTTATCAAAATTCATTATCCTTTCCCAGGGGTTACTGATAAACTTCAGTGATCTCAAATCAACCTGCAGCAACCTACATTTTACAAGCAGGAAATTACTTCATGTGCTCTCTCTCTCTCTCACACACACACACACACACACACACACACACAGGGTACGATTAGTAAATTGTCGCCGTTGTACATTTTTAATTTCACTTATGCACATTATTTTTTTAATTTTGTTGACTGCACAATACAGATGAGTCAGTTAAGTACCATCTTTGGGAAAAAGATCACCATGACACAATTCACTCTGCCAGAAATTTGGAAATGGCATCCTGTGCTTCTTGATATTCATGCTGAAAGCTCCAATACAAATGTTTGGGTGTCAATCTGTCAGTGCTGAGAATTCGGAAAATGTTGGACAAGTCTAATGGTGATTACGAAGGTGTTTAGTGTAATCACTAGTGATGGCAACATTATACCTCCAGACATCTTCCAACAGGGGCTCAGACTCAGTATCAAGGGATTTGACGATGTAGTGTCTCTTTGGGTCAAGAAGGTGGCTGCTGAAAGACCCAATGTCTAGTAACAGGACTATGCACCATGCCACACAAGCAAAAGAACATAGTCATGGCTGTAAGACAATTTTTGCAACCACTTCATCCCTTACATCAGGCCACCTAACTTCTCAGACTACAAGCCCTTGATTATCATATGTGGGACACAGTTGAGTGAGAAATCAACAAAACTCCTTGTAATACCAAAAATGAACTGAAAGCAAGGATTACAGTAGCATTCATTAATTTAAAAGAGGTGACTGTCCAGAAGAGAAACAAGAGATTCTGAAGTTGTCTGGAGGCTGTGGTTGAAGCCAATGGTGATTTTTATTGAATAAATTTACTCTTTAGTATTTCAAGATATTTTTGTGTAACTTTGGTAAATATATCTATTAAAATAAGATGTCAGAGTTATTTTCATTTTGAGAGTCAAAAACACATAAAAATGTTTGATTTGAATGAGTTAAAAAGATAGATTTGGTTTGCACTAGAGTCAAACTGGTAGCTGTAGGTTTGTTTTGCAAGAAAATTCAAAAATTGGACGAGAATAAAGGAAATAGGTGGTTCAATTATTAAGAGGTTTTTTCCTCTGCACAGGGATGCAGTCAGCATCTTATTGACCAAAATAAAAAAGAAGGAGCAAACATGTTAATGAGTTTTCTTTTGATACATAAACATCAATTAAAAGTCTTTTCTAATTCCAATTTTATAATTAAGAAAGAGTTTATAGATAAATATTGTCTATAAATAGTGCCAAAAACAATACAGATAAACATGTTTGAACATGTATTCAGTAATATATAAAATTATTTATAATCATGATTAATAGAAATTCACAATAAGATGATACTGAATAACATCATTTGTAGTCAATTTAAGTATTAAATTGTAAACAGTGATTGAATTTTTGGCAACTCAAATTCATATATATGTACATATATATATAGTGTATTTGAGAAGCAATCTCTCTTTTTTTTTAATAATCATTTTAGCCCAAGCAAGGCAGTACTGCTACTGGTACACAGAGGTTTACAAGAGAGGAGAGTAAAAAAAAGAGGAACAAGATACGGGGGGTGTTGGATAAAGGATAAGAAAAAAATGGAATACTGATGCACAGGGGATTACATGAGAGGAGAGTAAAAATACAGGGGCCCTCAGAAAAAAAGATAAGAAAAAGATGGAAATCAAGGAAATAAAAGGTGGGAATTGACATTGCACTTAGACTCTTGGAGATTGTAGCTATCAGGGAAGCAAGTATATGGAAGGGAGTTCCACAGATGGAAAGTGCAAGAAAAGAAACTGAGAGAGTAGAAGTGTTGGTTACATTTGACTGTTTTGACTGTAAAAAGATGGGACCTAGTTGTGAACCTAGTAGCTTGAGTAAATTCATGTAGAGGGGGCACAAGGGAGATAAGTTAGAGCAGAAGTCATGAAAACATTTGAAAAAAAGAGAGAGGAAAGCTACATCCCGTCAATGAGAAAGTAACTGAAGTCAAGCTGCCAAATCAGGATTGATTACATTGGAGATTCATATTTGGATTTTGCAGGGCAGAGCTGCATGGCATGGCAGGAGTCAGAGATAGAAGTGAAGCATGTCCTTCAGGGATACTGGCTGAATATGTGGGGAAATCCACCACTTGTGTGAGAGACTGAGTGATTAATTGACTGACAAGGCACTGCTATTAAGCTTTTTAGTGTTTGTATAAATGATTTCTATTCTGAACATAGTGTGTGTAAAAATATCCAAATTTTTTAGATATCCAAGCACTTTAAGCTATTCTATTAGCCATTATCAAGGATGTTTTTTAATAGAATATGTAAAGTTTTATATATGTGTATCTATAGTGATAGAATGTATTTTATTTTAAAAGGAAAATCCAACACTCAATAATATCAACTGTGAACATGGTCACAACATACTGACCATGTTTAGAAAATAAAAATATGGTCTCATTACTATATAGATTAATATTCAATTACAAAGATTTATACTTTCAAGAACTACTTTACTCATGCTGTAAAAAAAAAGAAGATTGCCTACATGAAATTTATATTCTATTCAACCATTAATATTATTAAAACTAAGGCCAGATGTGAGTTGTAGTGCAGTGGATATCAGCTCAGAATAAGAAATTGGAGAGTCAGGTTCAAAATCCAGTTGAATTTATTGCATTCACTTGTGTGCAATTTCTCATTAAAAATATGAATCTATAGCTTCTCCCTCCAGCCACGGCTTAAATAGCAGGGTAGATTGGGTTCTATAGCCTTGGTTGGCAACTAGTCCACTACAGAAAATAATGGCAAACTACTGCACAAAAATCTGCTCAGTAAGTCATGTATCTTTTGAGACATGATTGCCCAAGCATGTATTGCATATAGCACTTAACTGACTGATTGAATATTATTAGAATGTTGTCATTTATTATTGCTGCATTCTGCTCATCCATACAGAGTGTTTTTATCTTGGAGCTTTGTAAATATCTTGAAATGGTTGACCATTCTTGTAACAAAGTCATTGCTACCTGGTATCCTTATTTCTAATAAAGGAAAAATTAAAGGACATAATTCTATTAATCCTCTCTAATAAAATCTAGCTAAATGGCATACCATTTCTTTTTTTCTAATAGAGTGGACAGAATGCTGTTTTAAAATTGTTCAAGTATCAATTAGCATCTGATCACTGCCAAAGCTCAACACAAGTAAAATCATAATCTATAATGAATCCTTATGCTTTTCTCTGAGAAAATTTTCTGTTTTTATCACATAAAAATTATCATTTTCAATTATTACTTCTTTTTTTTTTGCCTCAGATAAAAATTATTTCTATTATTGTTTACTATTTTATGCTATAGACACATTTTGAACCATTTCATATCTAATAATTTAAAAGCTCTTTTATCTTTCTGGTTACCATATTGCAGAGTTTCCATTACTTCCAGAATTGTCATATCTTTGCTTGCACATATCAAGATAAAATTTGGCAACAACTTTGCAAAGGAACTGTCAGTGCCTGATTACACAGGTCCATAATGCATTGCGGCAGCACACAATTTCGACATAATTACCACTAGTTTAGACATGGCTCAGTTGTAACACATGGCCTCGGATTTGATAGCAAAATGCTTCAACGGTAATACTCTGACCTCAACCACAATGCAAAAAATGCTTGACTGGTTTCTGCCACGGAGGATGTTCTGCATCGGCCAATTATCAAGGCCTGCCCTGGACTCATATTGTCTCCTCACTCCTAGATTTGCTTCATGTCAACAGGGTCACCAAAGGGTCAAACAGTGTCTGTGAGCTGTTATCAGGATCAACATAGCAGTGATTGGAAAGAAAAAAGGCTAACCTTGTCTGTTGAAAAGTTAATTGCTAAATAATAGCACTGATAGGGGTTATTATGTATAATTCTTTTGACAATATACAAAATGGAAAACAGCATTGTCTGATGTTTGACAGAAGAGATGGATGCACACATACATACTTACATATACATTCAAATATAGACATATTTTGGATGTTACTTACAATGTGTGTGAATATACGTAAAATCATACGTATAGAAGCATAAAAACAGATTTATATGTGTTCATAGAAACACACATATGTATATAGTCAGATGTACATACAAAAGTCGATTGTTTTTTTGTCAGGGATTATAAACATGGATATATATGGAGAAGTAAAAAGACTGAAAAAATGGTAATTCCCTCAGACCTATTCTTTCCCTTGAATTCCTACTCCAGTCTATCAAATATCCACAACAATCCTACTCCCATCCTTATCAAAGAAATGCTGCAATGAAATTTTACAAATTTTACAAACACACAAAAAAAAGAATCAATGTCATTTTAGCTTTGCAAAATAGTTTTTTTTAATAATAGTCTTTTTACCAATGTCTACACTACAACTATGTGAAGCTAACCTTAGTTACAGTTTTTCAGAGAAAGTACATATTTTGCCCTGATCAACAGATTATAAACAAGGCCAGGACCCTAAAAGCCTTCAGGAACAAAGACTTGTGACTTCATGCCAGCACAACCATTGATGGCTTCCAAAACAGTTCTATTAATTATAGAACATTTACCCAAACATGAGTATCCATTCTAAATAATGTTTAAATATATATATATACATATATTAATTATAGTAATAATACTAATAGCAACAGAACTGATTCTGTGAAGCCTAGCAATAATTAAACTACAAATGAGATCGTCTTGAAACCCATCAGGAACTAACCCGGAGGAAAATTAAGGGGAAGAAAAAAAGAAACAAACTAAATACCTGAACAAAAAGTCAAGCATTCGTCAGAAAGAAAAGAAAACCAAGACAATTTTCCCTGACAAGCCGTTAAGCGAAACTGTGGTAGGTTATTGGCTCACTCTTAGATTTTCGATTTATATATAGCCTAAAAGTCTGTCTACTTCCACCGAACACCCATATCCCAGGGATAGAGTCGCCGACTGATGCAATTTCGGTTAGGTTTCAATCATGGGTAAAAAAAGAGTCTAACTGTACTGATGCGCTGTGATATGACAAAACAGATCTGTCTGCGGATGACAATACTATATATATATATATATATATATATATATATATATATATATACATACTCCCGATCAAAAATTTAAGACCACTTAAAAATCTTTAAAAATAAATTTTTTTTTACGGATAGATTTTAAACTCCTTCCACTTAAGGTTACCAATACTACAATCTAAAAGGTTATGGAAACAAAAAGCTACATTCCAAACATTTTATCTATAAATTTACATTTTTATAAAATGAAGCGATTTACACATCATCAAAATTATAAGACCAGGGGTATAAATTGTTAGATCTATGGTAATTCCAATGTTTTTAGTTCAGTTAGAGACTAGCAATCACTGCGTAAAGGTGTTACCATGCCTAAAGCAAGCAAACTTACCGAAGTTGAGCGTTCTCGAATTCTAGAATTCTATAAGTAAGGTTTGTCACAGCGGGTGATCACAGCTAAGGCAAATTGCAGTAAAACTGTGATTTGCAACTTTCTAAAGAACAGTGAGAATTATGGAAAAGCAAAATCCTCTGGTAGGCCCCAAAAAGTTTCTCCTGCATTGAGTAAGAGAATAAGACGGGTTGTTATGAAAGACAGGGGACTTTCTTCTAGTCAAATTAAGGCAGTCACAGATGCTGATTGCAGTCCCATAACCATCAGATGACACTTACAACAAAAAGGCAAGGTAAATAAAAAGTGTAAACAAATTCCTCGGCTGCTTCCACGTCACAAGGTGGACTGCTTAAAGTTTGGTCGTGAATACCAAACATGGGACGTTAAGAAGTGGAAGAAAGTTTTGTTTTCTGATGAGAAAAAATTCAATCTAGATGGTCCTGATGGCTTCCAATGATATTGGCATAACAAAAACATGCCTCCCAAAATTTTCCCCACACGTCATAGTGGTGGAGGGTCCCTAATGGTATAAGGTGCCTTTTCTTCCAGAGGGACGATAGAGCTCCAGGTGATGCAGAGTCATCAGACAGCAGCTGATTATGTTAGCTACAAAAAGCATCTTTGATGACGGAGGGCCATCGTTTGTGTGGGGATGGATAGTTATTCCAACAGAATAATGATGCAATCCACACTTCAAGATGGACCTTGACCTTTCTACAAGAAAATGGGGTCCATCTCTTGGGACATCCTGCATGCTCACCGGACTTGAACTCAATTGAAAATGTTTGGGGATGGATGACAAGAGATGTTTATCGAAATGGCAAACAATATTCAACAAAAAATTTACTTCGTGAAGCCATCTTCAGAAGCTGGAGCAACATCCCCCGCACCTTAATGGAAACGCTTATTTCTAGCATGCCTGACAGAATTTTTGAAGTCATCAAAAGCAGAGGAGGTAGAACTTATTATTAAATTTGGTTGTTGAATGTTTTCATACACTTTTCATACACTTTTTGTACAATTTCGTAGAATTTTTGTCTCTGGTCTTATAATTTTGATCATGTGTAAATCACCTCATTTTATAAAAATGTAAATTTCTAAATAAAATGTTTGGAATGTAGCTTTTTGTTTCCATAACCTTTTAGATTGTAATATTGGTAACCTTAAGTGGGAGGAGTTTAAAATCTATCTGTAAAAAAAAAATTTCTTTTTAAAGATTTTTAGGTGGTCTTAAATTTTTGACCGGGAGTGTAAATAATAATAATGATATACCATATGAGAGCAGCCAAAAGGAAAAGAACACACTAAGAAATCTCCCTAAACTTGGTTAAAATTGATAATGGTCGATTGCCAAAACCAGAAAATGTTCGGATGAACTTTCCTCTTTGGTATCTAGTCTTTATAAATTCAAGTGTAGTATTAATGTAAAATATTACCTTGATTGACAAAAATATGTTTCAGCTTTGGATGGTGGTAGGGAAGTGTAACAACAAAGGCTTGAAAGGAAATAGCTGAAAAAGTTGTGGTTGACATCAAAGGCAAAAAACACAGGCAAGAGCTGACAAAAATATGATTGATAAAATATATTTCACCTGTGAATGGTGGTGATGGTGGGGTGTAATGACAAAGGCTTGAAAAATGAGAGATATGATTGACATCAAAGGCTGAAAACACAGGTGAGAAAAATATATTCCCACCAAGGATGGTGACAGCAGAGTGTAACAACTAAGGCTTGAAAGGTAATAGCTAACAAAGATATGATTGACATCAATTAAGTGACAGCTCCCAGGGGCAAGAGAGGTTTGAGTTACATAGGTCTGGAGTTTCTGGCTGAAAACAGACAAAAAGATAAAAAAACAGAAAAGAGAGAGAGAGAGAGAAGAGAATTCCCACTGGTTACTGATTCCTTGACAGCTAATGCATGTGTGTAATCTCTCTCTGACCACTCCCCTCCACATAACCATCACTGACAAAGAATAAAAATATGTTTATATTTTTATGTATACATGTTCTGTTTCTCATTGTCTGACAAGACAGTTGGTTTTTTTTTTCAGTAGTAACAGTAATAATATACCACTAGACATTTTATAGCTAAAACAGCTCAATGTAACCATAATGTCTATGCCAACAGTTTCTTTTATCACGTTTCGCACTTATGGAACTCTCTTCCATCTTTTTGCTTTTCAGTCAGTTTTGATTGACCTTTAATTTATATGTAATATCAATTATTATCGTCTGGTTTTTTTGATTCCTGTCTTTTTACTTTTTAATCTCCTTAATAATATTTTCTTTTTTCATATTTTCTAACTCATAAAACCCTTTTTATCTTCATGGCTTTTTGCCTTATTTGGGGTGAAAAGATAAAATTAAAACAAAAAAACAATAGATCTGGAAATAGAAAACTAAATAATTTTTGTGTGTGTGTGTGTATGTTTCGAAGTTTTATTTGTAAAATATATGTATATATAGTGTGTGTGTGTATATATATATATATATATATATATATATACACACACACACACACACAGGGTGTATCAAAAATACTTGTACAAACTTTGAGGAGAGTTTCCTTACACCAAAAAATGGTAACACGTCCATATAAACATATGTCTAAATGGCCATTTTTGTACATAGCAACTCATAACTAATGTTCAAAATGTTCTCCACTTGCTTGCATGCATGCATGCACCTGTTAGATCATTGATCGGAGGATCCTTTCAAATATTCCCACATGTTATTGAATGGTTTCACAGGCCCCCATGACACATTAATGAAGCATGCTGCATAAACCAATTGTTTTGGGGGGGCTCTCATAGATAAAAATTCAAAAGACCAAAGTCAGGGAAAGTGCAGGCCTTGGAACCAGTCCTCCCTTATCTACCAATCTTCAATGGTAGATGTCAGCCAGTGTTTTGTGAACATTTTGACTAATATGTGCTGAAGTACATAAACCACATGCAGCTTTGTATTAGCAGGGCTACATCCTCTAGCAAGTCTGGAAATGTGTTCAAAATAAAGCCCTTGCAGGCAGCTCCTGTAAGATGAGATGAGAGAAGATATGAATCTATCAGATATTTATCTACAATTCCAGCTCACACATTAATTGTACATTGATGCTGGTCTCTAGCCTGTATTGTACCCTGGGGATTCCAATTCACCCACAAATGTTGGTTGTGTAAATTTGTTATTCCATCACTTCCAAATGTTGCCTCCTCCATAAAAAAGTCTGAAGATACAAACAATGAGTCAGCACTTTGTGCAATAAACCATCAGTGAAAGTTCTCCAGAAGGCAAAAAACTCTGCAAATGATACAGATACAGGATCTGCTCTTGAAGTACCCTTCATACAATACTATGAAATGTGCAACATGCCAGGGCCAATTGATTTGTGTTGAAATTTTTAACCATCTCCAATAGTCTGTAAAATGTGTTTTTCAAGCATACAAGCAAATCTCAATTTTGCTCAATTACATTGCATTATATATATTTTTATTTCTTCAAATTTCATTTTCAGCAAATAATTGTATTTGAGAAATGCTCCATTTATTTTAAACCATATTTTGTCAAGTGGCCTGTTCTCAAGTATATATACTGGTAGACAAAATAAATGTGTAGAATTAAAAAAAACATCTGTTAATTCTTTAGGAATATATATATTGTTCATTCAGCAATGAATTAAAACACTCTCAGCGACTGGGCATGTATAATGATAATATACACGCTAAAAAGTCTGCCTCCTTCTACTGAACGCCCATAGCTCAGTGGTAGAATCGCCGACTGACACCAATTTGGTCAGGTTTCAATCCTGGGTAAAAAGCAATCAGCTGTCTAACCATACTGATACAACGAAACAGATCTGTCTGCAGATGACTATATATATATATATATATCCCCAAAGAATACACAGATGTTTTTTTAATTTTACGTAATTGTTTTGTCTACCAGTATGTATATATATATATATATATATATATATATATATATATATATAAAGTCTTTTTTATTCATTTTCTTCCCCAACATATACACTCTATCTGAAAATAATATGTTTCATTGAGTTTAAAACCAATGGATATGTCTGTCTGTCTGTCTGTCTGCAAGTGTGTTTGTGTGTTTTCATTCTAATGAACCCAACTTCTCTGAAACCCTTGGTTTGATTTCAACTAAAATTGGGTCACTTGTATATCATGACATGAACCTTTGATGTATGCAAAAATTGTTCAAATTGATTTACAGGCTACGGCAAAAATCACCAAAACACTTAGAATTTACAAACTCTTTTTCTCTTCTCTTCTGAGCCACCTTGTGAGAATTCAACCAAAATCATGTAGCTTGTAGATCAAGGTTTGTACAAAAAAATTTTTTGAATCAATGTACAGTGTTCATAAAAAATCAATGACAAATATAATTTCAGGTAGTCTTTTTCCAAGACATTTCACTCAAAGTGAACCAAAATTGAGTCACTGGTAGATCAAGGTCTGATGCCTTGATAGGTGAACAAAAATTTCAATTGATACACAGGGTATGGCAAAAATTAATGGAAAATTGTTTTTTGTGATCATTTATTTCTCCAAAGTGCTTAGTTGTATTTCAATAAAAATCAGGCCTTTTTTGTAACTTCTTTATCATATGCCATCACAATTTCACATTTTTTACAAGGTGCCAAGCCTTCCAATGTTTCAGGGACAAGGCATCTACTTCTTCTGTGTCATGTCATTGCATCACATTACAGGCTCTCGTAATACCCATCTCAATTCTTCTAATTGTACAGACATCCTTCCCTTTTTTGGCAAAATTTACCAAACATTTTACAAATACAACAAAAACCAACACTTACTTTGCATTTTTTTAACTTATATGTTACAGCAACCTCATACTGGAACTTTTGAATAACCACTTGACCTTACCATTTCAACATAACCACTAAAAATCCCCATGCAACACCAGGCTATACAGCTAGTACACAGATATATTTAATAACTTAAAGTTTTGTTCATGAGATAATTTTAATTATTAAGTCTAAATGAAAACTATAAAAATATACTTGTTAGCAAAATGCTTAACTCACACAATTTTAAAAATATTCTGGTACAAATGTTAACAGATTTCTATCTATATTTGCAAGAAATTGCAGAAGTTAGAAAAAATCTAAAATGTGATGATTTAGAGAAATGGTTTCAGAAATTAATTGCAAAATATTACCATTAATACTTCTCAGAATTTTTAAATATAACACTTATTCAATGTATGGGATCTCTGATTTCTTCTATAGACATTTATATATATATATATATAATATCAAAGAAAATTAAAAAGTTCAGCAATAACATAATAGTCTGCAAAAGTATTTTAAAATGTTTCTTAGACTTGTGATGAATTTTATAAAAATATGAAAGAAATTGTATTTGTTAGTAGTCAAAACCAATTACAAATTCAAGAGACTTTTCTAATGCATTACACTAGGAACATTACCTCTTTAGTGATAAGTAATGTCATTCATGTATAAATGGAAAAAGAGTGATTTAATTTGAAATACAAGCCATTTATTTTATAAAGTTGTCTGCAGTTCAATTCTTATGATTAATCAAGTGAAAATTTTCAAATTGCAAAGTACCATCTTCATCAAGTGTATTTTCTTATTTACTTTATTAAATTTTTCTGAACATGATTTTCTTAGGCAATTATTTTTGCTTGAGAAGGACAGAAGTATTTGAATCCTGAACTTTCTCACTTATCCAAAATGTTTAACTATTATATCATAACTGAAAATACATGTAATTTTTAAAATTACCTTGAAGATTAATACAACATAACATTTATCTTTCGTTAAAAATAAATAGAAAAAATGATTTCAATATGAACAGGTAACAGGTATTACTTACAGAGAACATCTCAAATCTCAGAATATAATATCAATGATATTACAAGCACATGAATATAACTGCAATGGTGCTGGAAATAATCTGCTTAAAAGTAAATTTATGCTTATAAAATCAGCATTCAAGAATGCAATATAATCATCCTAAGAGACTGTAAGGCATTAACTATTTTAACAGAGGTTGTGTAAGAATATTTTTTAAAAGTTCAAATGTTCAATACTCAATATTTGCTCAAATTTTTTCATAAACTATAAAACAACTATTTTGAATTTCTGAACAAACAATATAGAAAAGTATTAATCCAGAAATCAGCAGTATTTTCTGACTGAACAAAAAACTCCGCAGACATTTGATTAAAGTTTGAAATTATTCTTATGAAATATTTATAGATATGACTTGCATATGGAATATATGCAAAAAAAAAAACACAAGTTTCAAGATGAGAAAGTGAAACTGAAAGTAGAACAGGAAGTGAAACTAAATATAAAGAGAAAGGCTAATAATGCTTGTTTGTTGCAAATGAGAAAATAAAACAAGCAGAAAAATGTTTCACTGAATTCTTTTAGTCATTAATTAGCATTTAATTATACAACTACATGTGATCTTCCTCCAAGATTCATCTATCAAATTGATGAACCAGCCTACAAATAAAATTTTACTAAAACAAAAAGCACTTAGATTTATCTCTTTATAATCAAATTTACACAAAAATGCTCCATGTTTTAAAAGGATATTAAAAAAATTATCATTTTAGCACCAGTAGTGGATAAAGTAACAGATGTCATTAAACACTCCATAAAATTACTGAGATAAAGATCTGAAGAAAACTGAAGGGTACAGTAATAAAGCCAATAAAAATGAAGCGTTTGTAATGATGAATGAAATGCTTTATTTGATCTACCATTGTATATCATTCTTATTCCAATTAATTTGCTTTTATCCATTAAAACTAAGACTCCTCTGCTTTTCTCAAAGTCAAAAGCTTGATCAAATAAAACAGCAATTGGTGAGGGTGAATCTCTCACCCACTACTATGTTCCTAGCTACATCCAACATTGTTAATAACAGCTGCTGGAGTGGGGTTCAGTGTCTGGTTGTGAAGCAGCCTTGTTATGTTTCTTATGATGATTTTGGTTTTAAGGCTCACATAAATTTAAGCTGATCCCTCCATTTTATTCTGTTTGCTCAGTTCATTTTGTGGATCAATGGTAAAACAAAGTGTATGAAAGAAAGAGAATATCATTTATTCTGAATTTTCAAAATAGTGATTTTTTCTATTTCATGCTGGTTGACTGTAGGAAATATTCTCTCACTAATTGCGAGAATTTCGGGCCAGGAGAAGAAAAATGCTGACAATTCAACTTGCCGGTCCAATCTTGCTAACTGCTATCCACCTAACCAGTTAAACCTCCTCTTCGCTTTGAGAACGACTGCTTTTATTGGCCAACAACACAGAGAGGACGCTAAAGATTTGCATACACTCCCATAGCAACTCCTGCGGCGGACATGTTTTGGGTATGTAATTTTCTTTTTCGCTGCATTTTACGTTGTAGTATTAACGCGACGCGCTGTCGCTTGGTTTGATGAGGTAAGTCGCCGTTTTCTTCGCTATATTGACTTAAACAGCAAGTCAAGTAAAAGAGGAAATAGCAAAGTCAATCAGTCCCCTTTAAATCTCAAAGTCTGAAGAAAATTTGATAACAACAAAACAAAAAGCCAATCATCTCCCTTGTGACACTATTTAGTTTGTGGTAATTAAACTTTATTACTTAGATATATGAAGAGGTATACTGATACATGTTTCATGAAAAGAGTTAAGCAGTATAAAAATATTCCCAGGAATTGAAACTCCATTACAATTTGGATGTCTGGCTGGGAATAAATCTAATACAGGTGTTAACAGTTTAGCCAATAAAAGAGTCTGTAAAAACCCAAGTACCAGGTAAAAAGATGAGTAAAAGATTACTTGATGAAAAATCAGGTGTTCAAAATCATGCAAAGGGAATTTAGCTGGTTAAATGTATTTTGACTAAAACAATTCACCAGTGTTGAATGATTCACCTGAAAAAGCCAAGTTATTGTATATTGCATGAGTAACGATAGTTGTTTCACTTAGAGTAATAACAGAGAAGGTGTGATGACCTGCTTGCAACCATTAACAAAAAAAAGGGGAAGATAACTAAGTTGGAAATATAATTTTACCCCCCTGCACTAGTTTGGGGCCTATACCAATAAAAGTGAATGCGAAAAGAGAAATAGGGGAGAGATCAGGGATTCGAGTAGTGGGGACAGATGAAAATTAACCGCACAAGACTACTACCTGAGTGTAACTCCAACACCCATGCCTTGAGCCAAACTTACCAAAAATCAATTTAACAAACTCCATTAACTGTACTTCAGCCAACTTATACCTGTTTAACCAAGTGTTGCATCTGATTTGGGGACAGTTTGGACTGACAACCCTGCATGAATACTACTGACAAGGTCACTGTATAACATATTCAAGATGAATTGTAATATTTTATTATTCATGACTCTTCTCTGAGTAACTATGTAAATTATTTTTTATTAGTACTGTATGCCTTCATGCTGTCTAGATCGAGCTGAGGCAGTATATTGACGACAAATCTCAGCCTGTACATAATCAATTAATCACAACATGAGGGCCAAATGGACCAAGGGCTAAAGAAATCAATTAATCAATCAACCATAGTGTTGAACATTTCAGATAGAGCTGGGGAGAGAAAAAAAGTAGTTATTTGCATTTTTTGATGATCCATTGACTGATAGGAAGTGGGCATTACACCTGGCATAAGAGTACTTAATGTGTGAAACCCACAGCAAGGCTTCCAGATGACAACACAACTTTCATGAATGATTCCAGTTATATTTTAATTCCAGAATTTCTTTATTAAATATGATTGTTTGATTATTCTGAACCATTTACAGCCAAAATTATGGTCTTCAGTCATATTTACAGATGACTCAATTGATCTTTCCTATCACCAGATATGGTCACTTTTACTGCCCCAAAACAGTACATTTCAGCTGTCCAGCGACTTTCATGTTTGGTAATAAATTTATGGTGAACTCATTCACATATCTTTCCATGAATCCAACATTTATTTATTCTTTTATGTGTTCCTCATGAAAGACTTATCAAGTGAAAAAAACAGAAAAATTTCAACTTAATTTTTCAACTTGTCCAAAAGTAGTACACAACTTTTATTTGTGTGTAAAATCCTACTATAGGGGAATTTTATTCTCACCACAAGGTGTAAAATTAACAGGAGCTATTAAAATGGCAAATATAAAAAATGGAGAACAACATACCACACTGGATAAAATAAAGAGTTTCATGGTGCATTCCCAAAAAGTGATAGGATATGACACGTATCTGAAAAAAAGCAGAGGATAAAGCAGTTGAAACATGATAAATACATCAAAGACAAGTAAAAGTTTCTGAAGAACAATGTATAATAATTCTTTTTGTTTATAATGTTAATGAAACAGGATATTGTTTTTAAAAAGTATTTATCTAAAAATTTGTTTCATTGACCTGATATGTTACATATAATTCTGAAATCATACTTTACTATTCAATAAACTTTTACAGATGGAAGCTTTTCTTCAGTGGAAGAGCTAAGGTATTTTATTAACATAAAATTTTAGTGACAATAAAATGGATTTGGATGCAGAAAACACAAAGTTCACACCATTTGAAAATAAGCAATTAAGATTAAATATTGCAACTCGACTTCAGGAATTAAGCCCAGTACTAGATTGGCAGCTTGGTCTCAAAACTTCACTGTTGAAATTGGTCATTGTAATCAGTTCTATGTTAATAGTTTATTTTGTCACAGTTCTCATTTGTAGAACTCTCTTCCAGACTCCATGTCAACTACAATCTTCCAAAATCTAAATGCAATATCAGTTTATCATATTTAAATACTGAATGTTGTTCTTTCATGATCTTCTATTTCTTTTACTCTCTGTAATCCCCTGTGACTTTTATTGCCTTGCTCTGGGCGGAATTCTTTTTTTAAAAAAAAGAAGAAATTCATAGAAGATTTAGTGTTCTTAGTTATACAGTTTTTGTTAAAGCAATATTTTTAAACATAATTTTGACAAGGAAACTGGGTGTTTAAAATTATTATTCTATAACTATCAAGAATTTATCAAGTACAAATCTATATTACAGTGACAATTCTGTTTGTTTATCATCAGTCAGTAAATTGCTATATGTGATGCATGCTTGGTTGACCAAGTCTCTTTTAAGACATGACTAACTAGGCAGAAGATTTTCCTTCAATAAGTTGCCATTACTTTCTGTAGTAGACTGGTTGGAAACCAAGGCTACAGAACCCAATATGTTTTGCTACTCAACCTACAGATGGATTAGAAGTGAATGAAACAAATTTGACTGGAATTTGAATTCTACTTTTTGATTTCTTCTTCCAAGCCAATATCTATTCTTTTATAATAATAAAGCAAAAATAGCACAACATAGCAAGATTTTTGTTAGAGTATTTTAATTGTTTTGCACTCAAGTGAAAAATAGAAAAAATCTGTAATTAGGTTTGAAGCTTAATAGTATGAGATCTATTCAAACACACCTTGAATTATCCAATTTTTGGCATGAAGTTAAATGGCTTTTAAGCAAGTCACCATAAAAAGTCAAGAAATATAAAGAGCAACCTACATACTGAAAATATTAAAAGAAAGTTTACAATGTTTAAAGAATTGAGTCAGACATTACTAAAACTTTGAGCTGTATAAAAATGCAAGCATCAAAGAGCAACCATCTTAAAGAGAAAAACTGATTGCAGATTACAAATTTATTAACATAAATTTTTGAGAATCATCATTATTATATGCCTTGCTTTTCAGGTCTGTATTCTTATCTTGGTTGAATGTTGATGAACACAAAGACAAACATCTGAAGAAAGCTAGAGAGTACAATATGTGAAATATTGACAGTATAACAACCAAAATAAGAAATGCTGCTTTGAACAACCAAGTATATAATAAGATTGGTAGAATTTTTTTCTGTCTGAATTTCTAGCATGAGTTCTAATAGATATTGGCAGAGCTGAAAGATGAAAACACTCTTTCTGAAACAGTAGAATTTAATAATAATAAGCAGAAAAAATCCACATGTAAGAAAACTCTAATAATATTAACGGCTGAATAAGATATAAATTTCTTACATATGCCAATTTTTTTATACTACATACAGACTATTAACCTCATCTTTGTTGCAATACAATGTTTTGGCTTTTGAACCCACCAACCATCATCAGGAATATGTTAATCCAGATAAACTACAGGAAATTTAAAATTTAACTCTTTATTTAATCTATGTGGGTAGATTGTTATTGCATAATTGACAATGTCCAGAAATATTCTCTTTAGTCGTTATTTTAATATTGCTCAAGAAAAGAGAAATATTTAGCGAATGCAATCAAGTATGACAAGCAGAACTCATTAGCAGGCAGTTTAGGTTTAAAGCTCCTTGTTTATCACACAAAATTATCTCATGGTTTCTGAATTTGGTGACAAAGTCATTTTGAGTTCACTTCCTGGGTTTGGTAGTGTATATTCAGAAATAGGGCCAAGTAATAAGTGAACAGGACTAAAATAAGAACTAAACAGGTCAGCAGAATGAGAATAATCAGCCTCAATAAATTAAATAAATGGTTCAGTTCAAAATTCCCTGGAGGTTACCCAAATTTACAGACACCTATTGAAGGCCAGAGGGCACAGTGGTTAAAACAGGATAACAACAACAAAGATGAAGATATCAGTCAGCCTGTAAATAATGTAAATAATATAGGTAGATATTGGATATTTTTTGTAGGGAAAGGACATGTAACAGTAATACAAAAAATAGAATAAGTAAAATGACTTCAAAATTTAATTTATGTTAACAACTTTGTAAAAGGCATGAATCTAATTTTACTCTGTTCTATAACCAGATATGATAAAATTTCTTGTCCAAAAAATGCCATAAAAGCTGACTAAAAAAAGAATATGCAAATGAATATATAAACAAACCATTCTCCCATGTCTATGTTACATACCAAAACAGTGATAATGGAAATGTTGTTGTTATAATCAAACTTGACAGGGTAAAATCAACAGAGATATTGTGAAGATTCAACTGCCTTTGGCACAAAGTGACACTGATAAACCACACAGTAAGGAAGGAGTTCCTAATCCATGGTTTACAAGACATGTACACAAACTATAGACACAGGTACCTTAACATACAGATGAAAAGAGAAATACACACAAACACAACCATACAGAGACATAGCATAGCCTCATGCTTCTCTGTTATTATTCTGTGTCACCTAAAACAGTCTGGCTGAGGTTAATCATTTTTTGAGTCATTTCGATGACATTTTTTTATATGGTCACTCAAAGCAAATGCTATTCCTTTTTTTCCAGGGGGTGAGGAAGGAAGAAACTGCATGCTTGGCTATTAGTGAAAAGGATGATTGAGTAGTATCTGGTCCAGCAGCAGTAACAACAGCTGAAACTAGCCCTTCACACAGCCAGCAGTAGCAACAGTCAACAGCCAAAGCAGCCTTTAAACCAGCCCTTGACATAACCATTAGCAGCAGCAGAAGGCAAAATCAGCCCCTTGACACAGCCATCAGCAGCAGCAGTCCACAGCCAAAGTAACCACTGAACCAGATCTGGACACAGCCATCAGCAGCTGTCCCATCAACAACAGCTGCCAGCTAGCCATCGTCATCTTTATCCCTTGCTACTAGAGTTAGCTCCAACAGACTGACTGCCTCTGACCGCATCCTCACCTGAACCTTAAGTCTTATTTCACTGCACTGATATACCGTCTTTTTTCTGGGCAAAACTGATGACTTCCAGCCTGACCAACCAGAGTATTTGAAATACTAAAATCTTTTTGTGTCATTTGGTCCTTGTCACATTAATAAAATTTGGCATAATCTAATCTTCTTGTTCTCGTTATCCTTGTCTTTGCTGTGTTCTCATTTTTAATGTTTGCAGGCGGTCATCTGCTATAGACACCAATTCTTGCAACAGACAGACATATACACACAAATACTTAAATACAATGAGACTTGTATCTGGTACATTAATAAATATGCAGCCTAATGTCTAAAAAGCTATATTAAACAACAAATTTTTTTTCAATATAATTTCTTTCCTTGTCAATGCCCTTATTTTATTTGCTAATATGTAAATACATTAATAAGGATGAAAACAGCATTTATTTTATGCAAGAAATACTTATTTTTTTAAAATAATCTCTTTTTGAACATTCTTCTTTTCAATGCACTTAAATCAGTAATAAATATTACACAAGTAGATTGAACATTACATAGAGAAAACTTTGGATAAAAATGAATCTACTACCTTTGTCCATTTATTGACTATATTATTGATACACTCTCATATATATATATATATATATATATATATATATATATAGAGTAAGTTGGTTGGTTCATTTAACCAGCATATCAACCTTCATTAGGTCATTTAATGCTGAAAATTGTTTTGATTTGTTTTATTGCTTTTAAATTTTTTTAAATTTAAGGGTGGGGTGTTTGAAAGGCCATTTAAGGCCGGAAGCATATTTTTATTTTAAATCACAGTTATTTTTCATTCAAAAAAAAGTTTTGTTGGTAACATTTTCATTCAAAAAGGGTTTTGTTGGTAACATTTTTCATTCAAAAAGGGTTTTGTTGGTAACATTTTTCATTCAAAAAGGGTTTTGTTGGTAACATTTTTCATTCAAAAAAAAGTTTTGTTGGTAACATTTTTCATTCAAAAAGGGTTTTGTTGGTAACATTTTTCATTCAAAAAGGGTTTTGTTGGTAACATTTTTCATTCAAAAAGGGTTTTGTTGGTAACATTTTTCATTCAAAAAGGGTTTTGTTGGTAACATTTTTCATTCAAAAAAGGGTTTTGTTGGTAACATTTTTCATTCAAAAAAGGGTTTTGTTGGTAATATTTTTCACTCAAAAAAGTTTTGTTGATAAATACTTTCATAGCATTTTGACCCCAGTTTGGGGACTATTTACTCTGGGTCAGGATGGACCTGGGAACAACAGCAATTAAAATGTGGTTCCATGCTCCTCACAACCTCCCAATCAGAGGCCTTGCTGCCAGATGCAGTTTAAGGACCATATAGTAAGTATCGTATCGTAGATAGATAGATAGATAGATAGATAGACTAATTTCACAAACATAGCCAACAAAGACAACACACAGAGAAATAAATCATAGGTCATCAGATCTAATTATTTAAATTATTTACAAGACTTACACACAGATATACAAGCATGAAGTTGTTAACTGAATTTTGATCATTAAGCTGCAAAATTATTGATATACCTGGAGCTCCACCAGTCCCAAATTTTGTAGCTAAGATCTGCCATTTAACATACAGTCTCTGTCCTATAAAAATGTGCCTCTGAGCTTGCTCCAGTTTTCTCCAAATTCTATAACTATTGCCTCACTGCTTCCTTCTTTTCTGGTTGTTGAAAATCCTCCTCTGTAGTTCCCATTTTTAAGAACTAGGTGGGAGTCCTCTGACCCTCTAATTATCACCCTATTAGCCTCTTATCTCTTTTTGGGAAGGTATTCAAGGATATTATCAATGCTGAAATAGTTAGACATCTCACAACCTTTTATCTGACAAAGAATATGGCTTCTGTTTTGCCAGATCTACTGCTGATGGGCTATTAACCATCACTGAATAAATATATATATACCATTCTTGATAAGAACGGTGAAGCTCAAGCTGTTGCTCTTGATATCTCAAAAGCATTTGACTGGGTTCAGCATTCTGGCCTTCTGTGCAAGCTCCAGAACTATGGTATTTTTGGACGATTGTTTGATTTAATCCCATCATTCCCATCAAATTGTGAAAGGAAGGTTGTTTTGAATTTGAAAACTTCCACATCTTTTCATATGAATACAGACATTTTTTAAGGCTCTATCCTAGGTCCTACACTTTTTCTCATCTTCATCAATGATCTTCCTGATACAATCAGTTCCTAAGTAGGTATCTATACAAATAAGATCACTACGCCCATCTCAATAAGAAATCTGCTAAGGCTGAGAAAGTAAACCTGGCTGCTACACTTCAAAAGGACTGCCAATCAAAGATTGAATGGGGTAGGAAATGGCTTGTAAATTTTAATGCTTCCAAAATTGCACTTCTTTAAACACCACAGAGAAATTTTTCTGCCTATCATCAGAATAAATGACATTCTCATAGAGAACAGTGGCCTCACTCTCTGAAATAACTTCAAATGAAATGACGACAGTGAATCCTCATCTGCATCTACTGCTAGGAAGGTTGGTCACCGTGTCAGGCCAGGGAATTTTTCTCATCAGAATCTATTTTGCACATTTACAAATCTGCCAATCATCCGTGCATTGAATACTGTTGCCATATCTGGTTGGGTTCTCCTGCTATTCATTTTGAGGTTCTCAACAAAATCCAAAGAAGGATCTGCAATATATCTGATCCTGATTTGGCAGTCAGCCTCCAGTCGCTTTCTCACCAACATGATGTGGCTTTCTTCTGTCTTTTCTACAATTATTTTCATGGCAACTGTTCACACAAGCTTTTCTCTCTAGTTCCCCAACCACATGTATTTACTCATGCTTCCAGATTGGCATCTAGGTTCCTCCCTTTTACTGTCAAAGTAGTTGAATGCAAATTTCCTTTTCTATTCTAACAGTTTCTTTTCTCACACTTCCTGTTTGTGGAACTCATTTCCATTTGCTTGCTTTCCTGATAACTACAATCTCCAAAAGTTTAAATGCAATTGCTATCTTCTATCGACTTGATTTCCATCCATCTCTTATCCTTTCTCCAACATCCCCTGTACCTTTTTCATTCTTTCACTGTAACCCCCTTCATACCAGTGGCATTCCTACCTTTCTTGGGGTGAAATGATTATAAAAAAGTTTTTTTAAATACATAGGGATGAATCATCCTCATTTCTTTTCTGTTGTGGAAATTTACCCTTGGTACACATGAATTCTTCCAAACTATAAATAAGCAGCAGTTTCTGCTTTGTACTGAGCAGAGAGAGAGAGAGAGAGAGAGAGAGAGAGAGAGAGGTCTATTCCAGCAGGTAGCTTTGACAGCCATACTAATACCGTCACACTGGTGATCTTCTCATGTTGTATCTTTTTGTACTACTGTTTCCCTGTTAATATATTTAAACGTCTTTGTGTTGTTTATTTCAGGCCCTTAACCAGGCCACAACAACTTGGCAACGAGGACTCTTAAGAACCCTTGAGGATCCCAAAATGACTGTGTGGAAATTTTCAATGTTGGTTCAACATTGAACGCACGAAATTATATTTTTCGTCACACTTTGTTCTATTCAACTTACTTGGCAAAGAAAAGGAAACTAAATGAAAAAAGTGTAACTTATACTAAACTTAAACATGAGCTGCTAAACTACAAGACTTCATGTTTTTTGAGAGAAAAAATGCATTCATGACTCTCGAAGTGATTCACTTTCAATTAATTTGTATTTCGGTCTCTGAAGTTATTTTTTGTAATTGTATTTGGTTTAATGCTAGCAAAACACACGGTCAAACATGGATGAATTTAAATCCACCATGCTCAAAATTATTAAGTTCCAACTTGAACAGTAAAACCAATGAGAACTTAAATGGCAAGACGAACGATTTGAAATGCTAAAGCAAGCTGAAAAAGAATGGCAGGAATTTCAAAAACAAACAGAAAGCAGACATCAAAAACTTAAAGAAATTCAACTTTAAACTTAACAACGTCAAAGAAATTTTTCTGGAAGGTTTTTCTGGGGGGCTTGGTCGATGTAATAAGATGACAGAAAAAAATTTGAGTTAAAAGATGACATCCAGCCAATGTTTAAGAAAAAATGAAATGTGCCTTTGGCCTCTTTACCAAAAATAAATGAAGAACTCGACAGACGAGAAAGAACCAGTATCTTGTCAAGAATTGTGTATAGTCAATGGGCTTCACCGACCGTCTATGTGAAGAAGAAATCAAATGAGATCCAGGTCTGCACCAATTTCTTAATGAGGTTTAATGCGGCACTCAAAGACTATCATTATTCTTTTCCTAGACCGGAAGAAATTTTCGCAAAACTAAATGGTGGGAACATTTTTTTAAAAAATCAACCTCAGTGATAAATATCTTCAAATACCGGTGAAGAAAGAATCTTCTAAGTTACTCTGTATCAACACCCATTGTGGGTTATACAAGTTCAGATGTTGACTGTTTGGAATAAAGGTTGTACCAGTGATTTTCCAACAAGTGGTGCATACTACGCTGAGCAACTCTAACTTCGCAGTTGCATATTTGGATGACATTTTAATAATCAGTCAAAATGCAGAACAGCATAAAAAACATGTTCATAAAGTCTTCTCAAGAATTCAGGAGTACAGATTCAAATTGAAAGAACCCCAATGCAACTCTTTTATGGAGAGGACTAAATACTTGGAACACATTATCAATAAAGAGAGCATAAGACCAAATCCATCATGGGCTACAGCAATCAAGGACATGCCAGCTCTCAAAAATGTCTCTACCTTACAAGGTTTCTTAGGGTTGGCAAACTATTATCATATGTTTATACTGAATATGCACAACTTATATGCTCTGTTAAACTTTTGAAAAAAGACAAAAACTGGGAGTGGACACCTAAATGCCAAGTAGCATTTGTCAAAATAAAGGAAGTCTTGATGTCAGACTTGTTTCTCACCTACAATAACCCAGACATACACATTATAGTTGCCAGCAATGCCAGCTCTTATGGCATTAGAGCACGTATTATGCACAAGATGCCAGATGAATTTCACAAACCAATAGCTCATGCATCAAGACCACTTATTCCTGCAGAAAAAAATGACTCACAAATTGAGAAGGAGTCATTAAAAGTTATTTTTGCAATAACAAAGTTTCACCGGGACATTCACAGTACACATTTTACATTGCAGTCAGACCATAAACCATTACTGACCATCTTTGGTTCTAAAAAAAGGTCTGCCTGTGCATACAGCAAATAGACTGCATAGATGGGGAACAATCCTTTTAAATTATAACTTTAAAATAAAGTTCTTACTGTCTAAAAAAACTGTCATGCTGACAGACTTTCCAGATTAATTCTGAAACAGAGAGAACCTCTTGAAGATACTCTGATTGCTTCTCTTTGGAAAGAGGGAGAATTTTAAGCCACATTATGCAACACAGTAAGAGAACTTCTTGTAACTCTCAACTGAGAGGCTCTAAATGATGAGTTTATCAGGCAAATCAAAACAAAAATTTGTGCAAAGGACTAACAAACTTCAGATATTTTCTCTCTATGCAATGAAGTACTGCTATATAGTGAGGAAGTTATCATTCCCACAACACTAGAAAGAAGAATTCTGAAAAATTTCCATGCCAGACATCCAGGGATTACAAGGGTGAAAAATCTTATGCCCAGTTATGTATACTGGCTGAACCTGGATAAGGATATCAAAAACATCGTAAAATCCTGTAAAGGCTGTGCTTTAGCAGCTAAGGCATCTCTAATCAAATATAGTACTTGGCTCAAAACAGACCGACCATGGTCTCAAATTCACATAGATTTTTCAGGCCCACTAGACTGATTCTATTATCTTATAGTAGTAGTTAGTTTGTTAGTTTTTCTAAGTGGCCTGAAGTTCTTAGATGTAGAAATTCCATACTAAAATGGCAATCAATTTCTTACACAAACTGTTCACCAGATTTGGGGTAGTCGATCGTTTAGTGTTAGACAAGAGAACACAATTTATGCCCAGTGATTTTAAGGATTTTGTGAGACCTTCCAGATCAATCATATTACAATTCCTCCATATCACCCAAAGTCCAACAGACAGGTTGAGTGCTTCATTGACATGCTGAAAAGAGCGCTGAAGAAAGCTAGAGGTGCACACATAGAAAAAGCCCTACAACAGTTCCTTCAAGTGTATAGAATAATGCCCAATGACAGCACACCATCATCATTACCCCCACCTGAGGTAATGTTTGCATGCAAAATCAGGTTCAACAAGCTATTTCCTTACTGGACAAACAAACATGGTATTTACAAAACACTACCAACCTGGAGGGAAAGTTTTTTTCCGGATGTTTTAGGATAATGAATCTTTCTGGGAAATGGGTACAATTGAGAAAAGAGTTGGAAAGATGGTCTACATAATTAAAGATCCTCAGTTTACTCACAAAAAACATTTAAATCAAATCAAAAAATGTCTGTCGAACAATGCTAACAGTGGTCCTCCGGAAGAGAAAAACATAACGGATGTCATTTACAATATTTTTGACATGCCAATACCACAAGTGAGCCCCAGAATATCACCACTTAAAACAAAAAAGGAAAATGACTGATTTTCTCGTCGTTAATCCAAAAAGAAAAAAATATTAAGACTCCTACAGAGTTGATACTTAGAAGTGGGTGTTATGGTAATTTACCCCTGACACACATGAACTCTTCGAAACTATAAATAAGCGGCAGTTTCTTATTTGTGCTATTCCAGCAGATAGCTTTGACAGCCATAGCAATACAGTCACACTGGTGATCTCATGTTGTATCTGTTTGTACTACTGCTCTTTGTTAATATATTTGTTTAACTCTATTCCATCTTTGTGTTTTTTATTTCCTAACTCGGTAACCACACTGTAATTAGTAAGAAACAGATTCCAACAGATTCGTCCCAAGATCTTCTGCTTTGTAGAGTAAAATTTCAACAGGATGTTTTCTCAATCACTATAATCTTAACCTCTTCAAGTCTAGAGTTACCTACATAACTTGATAAACTGCACTTCTTGCCTTCTCTTATGCTCATACATCAAACAGAAACCATCTACCTTGAGTGGCTCTTGTCCTTTATATGTTGAAAATTAGTAAAAAAAAAAAAAACGTACTGGTGCATCAATTAATCCTGAGCATTATATTAAAATATGCATTTGCTTTACAAAGCAACAATTTTTCAGCAGAATCTACTTCCTTGTTAATGCAATTAATTCAATTGCGAATATTAATGATGTTACTTGAAAATTATACAGATAAAACTTCAACTAATAAGTCTATCAGGTTTCAGACTTATTGATATCCCCTTATTAAGCACATATCGACACAGACAAAAACACAGAAAAAGGCACACACATACAAGTCACACACATGCCAACTACGTATACAAATACAATTTCTCCTGTAAATACCTTGGAGAAGAAAAGTATCTGACAATATCCTTAGATGATTTGCCAATACATAAGTTGTCTTAAACGACTTTCTTATGAAATGAAAAATAAAGAAATAAGCAAAGAACCTTTGATTTTCTATAAAGCATCGAGAAAGTAATTTTGTTTTTTTAGTTCTTGACATGGAAAAAAATCACTAGGTATTGTAAGGCAAAATTTAGTTAAGGGAGACAGAAGTTGGCATAAAACCCCTGAAGCCATAGCCAGAGAGAAACTGGCATCTGAATGGAACATGATTACAAAATGGTTTGAAAAAAAAAAACAACAACAACAACAGAAAAAAATCAACAGCTCTTCTCTGTCCAATTCATCTCAACTACAGTTTAACATCTTTGGTTCTGCCAAATACAAGAACTATGCTCTGCTAAAGAAGCTGATTTCTTTCAATCTCTTCCAGGCAAGAATCCACATTTTACTTTCATTTCCTTTGTAGTCAAACAGTGATATTTACCACAAAAAAAATGTCAGAAATAAATATATTTTGACTACCAATCTGATTTTACTTACGATTAATGTTTTTTTGTATCGCTTTTTTCATTGTAAGACAGTCTCCTTCCTACCAGTAGATTCTACTGACAACAATTAACAATTTAGGACTAGGATATTTGTGTGCAATCAGTAAAATATCTTGTCAGCTGTTCCAGGACAACCATTGCTTTCACAGTCTTCATCACTTTCTATAAATTGTTTTGAATCACTATCTAGTGTATTTCCAAAGTAAGAGGAAATTTCTCATGAAGTATCTTGTCAGCTGCTGCTAAATATTGCCTTCACCATCTGTTCCTTTTTTCTTCTCCATCTTTTTCCTTTATAAATATAAGATGCTACAAGAATGCCTGCATATAATATATACTTTGAATTTGTTGTCCAGTAGTAATGTAGACACAGTTAATGCTCTTTGGTGAACTGCTGAGTTAGTCTACCAATAAGCTTCAGGCACTTCAGTTCTTAAGTGAATTTTTTTAGTGTTATATTTGAATAGTTCTGTGATCATTATAATGGCTTATAAATTTGTCTGCATCAAATTTTACATGAATGTCTGCCAAAATCTTTAAAATTTTAAGCTTTTGGCAATCATTATTTTGGCCAAGCCCAAGTTTTGGAATGGAACATGTATTTCAAGTCCAGTCAAGGATCAGTTCAAGATCCTGAGCATTCATAGTGAACAATTACCAGCAAAATGACAGAAAATGTGAAAAAACTTTGATAAACGACTATTTCTAAACAATCTGTTCATTCTTTGTTGTGGAGTAGTTTTTGCAGTGAAGATAATAATCGTGCTATGTCAATTGCTAATCGACTGAACACACCCAAGATGTTAGGAACTTGGTAATCTTCCACTGTAAGCTGACTTCTTAGTATTCGGCTAACTGCCGACTAATATCAACTGCCTAGTAGCTCTACTGAACTCCAGTGAACTCTCTAGAACTTCTAAGAACTCCTATGAACTTCCCAAGAACTTTTCAAGTTAACTTCCTGTTAACTCTTATTAATATATGAGGGAGAGTTCATTATCTGAGGAATAGGTGTTTTTCACCATAACACTCTTTGACATATTTGAATTCAGCTTGAGAGTTTGCTCGTAGATCCGCATCTCAGATTGATCCCTTTCATTTACTCATGCACACCAAAAAGTTAAATCTAAAATATTATAGAGATTCCTTCCTAAGATAGAGTGTCTCAGGTGATGTGGATATTAATATGTACAATTTATACAAGGTTATAACAGATATACTTTAAAAATCTGTACTTAAATATCTAATAAAACATCCTACACATAATACCACATTATTTCTACCAAAATCATGTCCTTTCTTCTTTCACTTGTCAATTAAAGACCATTCCATCATGTAAATGTGCCATTTCTGCAACCTCATAATTTTAAAGAGTAACTTTGACTGGATTTAAACACTACTATTTACTGATCGGCTGATATGATGACAGCAGATTCTGAAAATAAATATTTAAATATGAGAAGACAACTCTAAAATGATAGAAATTAAGAAAAAAACCAATTCTAAATTAGGCACTTTTTATAGTTGTAATTCATTTCCATAGATTCAAAGAAATATTCATTGTGTGTGCATATGTATGTACATCAATAAGTATAATGAAGAATGCATTTTACACAACACAGTTATTTTTCAACAAAATAATTTTCCTTGTGTAGTAAAAAGGTCATGCACATCTCGTTTCTTCTGCCTTGTAATTCCTGCAATGTGTTTCTGCTCTCAAACATTCTACTGACCACAACATGTGTAACCTGTTCAATACAGAAGTAACCATTCTGTATATAGTCTTGTTCTGCCCATTTTTTATCTCCTCCTTCACAGCCAAAATTTATATATTGGAAAAGTATCTGACTCAAGGATCTATTTGCCTTAAATGTGCAACTCCTGAAACAGCCACTTTTATTATTACTCTATGGAGAGTTCACATATGAGGCACATTTGAATCTGTGTTTGCCATGAAGGTAAGTCATATTCTTATTGTGTTGCAAAATATGCATGCAATTTTGAACCTCTTTACCCTATGTGGTAGTTCACTACACCTTGTCAATATCCTTAAATGATGAATATTCATCATGTAGATCAAACATTATGCACTGAAAATTTCACATCAAAATTCCTTTATAGAATTATTGATCAGTCTCATATGTATGGGTGAATGTGTTTTGAAATTCCCTATAAATCACAGTGAGCTTGTACAATAGTGCTAAGTAGACATTTTGAACCCTTCGAATGATTTTTTAGCTTCATTATAGAACTGTTTTAATATTGTCTGTACTTAAGATGATGATTAAAAAACATACACATTTCTATATAATTTTAATTTATAGCAGAATCAGTATACAGTCACTGTTCTTTTTAACTACAATGGATTAATATTGTGTTATTGAATTATATTAAATTATATAAATAATAGCGCTGTTCACTCAGTAACACTTGTTGTGATTCTTGACTACAATCAATATTTTTCTAAGTTTCAATAAATTTCTATAAAACAAATCATTAGCAATATATTTATATGAGTGGGACGATGCTGTTAAAAATGACACCAAAATATTTATATTGATATGCTGTCGAAAATGACGGCAACATATATTTCGATGTACCTCCTATTGAGTATCATACATTATAGCATAAAAAAAAACCTAAATCATCCAAACCCCTGAGCAAGACAAGAGAGAAATATATATATATATATATATATATATATTACACACAAATACACAATCATAATTGTCTTTATTAGAAGAATACATCTATATATTCTTCACTACTAGATTATATAATTTCTGCAAAAATAAAATAAGGTAATGTCAAAGTGTGAAATTGCAGCAAGAGCTTTCATAACTGGTATGAAGTTTAATTGGTAGTAAAGAGAATGAACTAAGCTAACACTACCTCGCTATTGTTTCTCTCTCCATGAGCATGATAAAAGATATATATATATATATATATATATATATATATATATATAAAAATTCAACACATCATCTACAATGGTTATAAGCTATAATTTATTTTGATGAGTGAATATACTCATCTGTTCATAATTTTTGTTTTGGTTCAAATTTTCAGAACATTCAAAAAAATTTTCAAAAGAATGGAATTCAAGTTTTTCTTTATGTGTAATATAACAATCTGGCCCCACCCGAGGAAGTGATGCAAGCAATGGTGTTTCCCGTCGGTGGAGGGGTCGGCGAGCGGCAGGGCGGGTGTTTGTGAAATACATCCTGTCGAGGCCGGAGCGGATGTCGTTTGACCTTATTTCCGACAGCGGCGGAAATGACTACGGAGGCAAACAGAACAGGTGTCTCTGGGAATTACGTAGGCGTTGCGTGGGCGAGGCAGGACCGGAAGGAAAGTCCCGGTTCTCGAAGACTATATAAAGACCTCGACACACGGATTCGCCAGCAGAGAACGGTCAGTGGAAGCAGAGAAACACCACAGGCAAGACTACACTTCCGTCAACCCATTCTATGTGCGCTCTCACCCTTCCGTTCTCTATTCCACACGGTTCGTCGTCAATAATACAAATATAACCTTATATTTTTATATATGCGTGTTTGTTGTTTTGTCGTCGTACGGCGATATATAACATATGTATATTATATTGCTTTGGATAATAGCCATTAAACTCTCAATATAGAACTACTTCCTAATATTTTCTATTAAATAGATCTTTTGCAATTATTCTGTTTATGGACTTGGTATCATTATATATACACATACTCACACACAAATAAATACACAATGGTCTTTATTATAATAGAGAAGATTATCACTATAAATTTTCCTGTGAGTTGAAGGTCCAGATATACACCCTTTGCCTTCTTGAGTTGATTTTGAAGTTGTTATATTACACAAGTTATTTAGTAGAACATGAAATTATCAACTTTTAAAATATGTTATATTATAATTGCTATGTGTGTTCTTGCCTGCTTACTTTCAATATATTTAGTATTTGCTATTGTTGTGTTGAATCTTGGACTAGCACCTGGTTAGATTAAGATGCCTCTTCTTGGAAGATTGATGTGGATGGATGCAGAAAAAATGGAATGATTAAAAAGTAATACCATTGTTGAAAAATCATGGACAACAAATCAATGATGTGCACAAGATGTTTTAGAAAAACGCTCGAATTTTTTTTTCCTGTTGAATACATTTATATAATAATTTATTTCTCAATTATCTAAACTTATTTATAAATGGAACTTTGTGTGTGTGTGTGTGCGTGTCCGTTACCTATAGACTCCAAAACAGCTGAACCGATTTTCTTGAAAATTTACACAGTTGTACTATAATCGTCTGCAAGTGTTCTTAGCTAGGTTTTGTGTCAAGGTACCCCCGATGAATATCGAAAATCAATAATCCAAAAAATTGGGTTATGGAAGAAGTGGTCCAATTTTAATCAAATTTGATACACTCATAGACAAAGACATAAGAAACGATATTCAGAAGTTTCAAGGTTGTAGTTCTTACAATAGTGCAGAAAATTGATAATATATATATATATATATATATATATATATATATATATATATATAAAAGGTAAGATGTGTGTGTGAGTCTGTTTATCTGCCTGTATGTCTGTATTTTTTCAACCCTTTTATTTTTAGTTTTTGCTTCGGGTTTGGCTATAAGTAGGTATAATTGTAGTTCTTAGTTTCAGCCATGATACCATTTACTCAGAGGAGTTATTTAGCCTTCAAAATTCAGTTTATGACAAAAAAACTTATTTGATATCGATACCAGGAAATCAAAATTTGACTTACATCCATTCATTTTTCTTTCTGTCTACGGTTTTGCTTTAACTGGAAACAACTATTGCTTTTTAGTCTTTCATGCCAACGTGCAAAGAGTTTGAGCTCCAGGACCATGGATTAGTTTTAAAGCTTTCATTATACACGAGCAACGCCGGGCTATGCTGCTAGTTTGTCATATCTTGCATAAGTTACTGTATTCTTTAGTGACTTTGTATATATTTTTAGCATTAAATTCTCTGTTAAGTGCAGTATGGTTGGTGGTTTTACAAGGCTACTCTATCATCCATGGTAAACAATTTCTTTATATAGCCGACTGCACTTTTAGAGCATTGAATATCAATTGGCTGTCATGAATTTAACTGTTCTGTTTCCTATCAATGCTCATTGCATTGTTTTGTCTCTTGATGTTTACCATAGATAAAAGATATTCCTATTTAGAACTTTCTTCTGTCTTGAGTGGTAATTGTCTGCACTCAGTATTGAAAATCAAATTGTCTTCGAGGCAAGTTTAAACAGACATACAAACAGATAAACTTGTTTGCTGCAAATATTTTATTTCAAGATAATCTTATAGAACTCTATATAATGGTAGTAAGTTTGATTACTGATAGCAAGGTTTTCCAGCACTGTCCAGGTTAAATTGACTTCTAGGATTTTCATTAATCTATTTAGCTTTTAGATACATAGTTATTACAGCAATAGTACTTTGTTCATCTTGAAAGTTACTGACAGTTTCTTCTCAGCTAGGTGCTTTAGAATTATGACCTTTGTTTTTCTTTCTTTAGTTCACTTAATATTAGGCCATAGAGCCACTGAAGGTAGAGGGTTACTGAGTGAGATTGTTGTAAGAACTTAAAGTGGGGTGAAGAAGATACATATCATGAAGATATTTTTGATAGATATTGGTTAACCCTAGACTTAGGTCGGGGAAGTACCTTCTTGGGAGTCTGTTCCACAAAGTTACAGTTCTGGAGAAGAAGCTGTTTGAACAGAACTTACTCCTTATCAAAGAAACATGGAAAGAATGATGATGACTTGATACCAAGAACATGAGCCTTCATTTTAAAATTGGACTGAAATTATCTTTTTTTAATAACATTAAAATGAATAAATTCATATGGTAGTGAAGAAATCCTAATCATTTAGTGGTAAACAAGTATTGATTAGTTTTATATTCACAAAGACTTGAACATAAATATTTTTTAAATATTTCTTTTGTTTCAAAATTACAGGGAAAAAAATATTCACATTTTTTTGTTGACCAAATGAATTTTTAAAACCTAAAAATAAAAATTAAATATAAAGGCTAATAGAGGCATATCATATATTAATTTTGCTAAAAACCATGTTCAGATCACTGATAGGGAAGTTAAGACTATTGTCGCAGATAGAAAATCAATTCTAACCTTTGACCATTCCACTTGGACCAAAAGTCCCAATGATAAATTTGATGTACCTATAAAGGCATATCATATATTAATTTTGCTAAAAACCATGTGCAGATCACTGATAGGGAAGTTAAGACTATTGTCGCAGATAGAAAATCAATTCTAACCTTTTCATAAGTAGAATTCAAGTAAAAAAAATTACTTCAGAAATCAGTTATTTTTTTATAACATGGTTAAACTCACTGAAAATAAAATTTAATAACATTCTTAAGATTTGTTATATTTTGTAGTTGATGCAAAGAATCTCTTTTTTGTTTCATAAATTTAATATGATCTTGCATGAAAAAGAAACTTGTCTTTATAAAACTGATGTTATACTTTGCACAATGCCTATTAGATTGGAAGTTATCAACTTTAATAAATGGAATTGGATAGAGCCCAATGGTTAACAACAAAGAAAATATTTCAGATTTGGGCTGAGATAATTGTTTTTTCATTTTATACTAGTGCTCTTGACAAAGGCATGAATCCACCTCTTCCCAAAACTATAAGTAAACAGCAAGGGACAGAAAAATGCTCAAGTCGGGAGTTACTCTTTGCTACAGATATTATGTAATCAGGTACAACCTGCTGCATGTTTCCTGGTGAGGAGATGGGCACTACCAAGCAACTACCATTGCTTGATTAACTAGTAATTCATTCAGTCAGTTAAGTGCCATACGTGAAACACGCTTGGGCGATCATGTCTCGAAAGAGACACACTAACTGGGCAGAATATTATCCCGCAGTAGGTTGCCATTGCTTTTTGCGGTAGACTGGTTGCCGACCAAGGCTATAGAACCCAATCTGTCCTGTTATTTAACCCATAACTGGAAGGAAGAGATGGATTAATACCTTTCCCAAGGGTATTTGTGCGTAAGTGAATGCAATGAATTCGGCTGGAATTCGAACTCGGCTCCCCGATTTCTCGTTCCGAGCTGATATCCACTGCACCACAACGCACATCCCTAATTCATTATGCAATTTTAAAAAAATTAAATATAACCACAAAGAAATAAGTTTTAAGACATATTGACATGCACTATATATATATATATATATATATATATATAGAGAGAGAGAGAGAGAGAGAGAAAAAGACAAACATAATTTCAAACCTCAAAGAACCTCACCTCCTTGTAAATTCTTGGATTCCTTTGGGAAAGACTTGTTCATTAGGAATTCCAATAACATTTAGATTAAATCTAATAAATCTAGGAACATATACACATGCAAGCCACCCACTACTTTAAACTTCTTAAAAATAAAATTACCAAGACTTATAAATTTCAGAAATTGACTGTGATACAGCCAATTTTGATAGCGAATTAAATATTCCTGTTAAGGTAGGAAATATCTCTACTAAAGACACTTACCTTTTATTTAAAGACCACATACCTAACTTTAATAATATATTACAAACCAGGTTAATTAATCCTAATAAAAATGATTTAGGGTTAATCTCTAGGGAAATTATCAAAAGAATAATTGAGTAATTACAGTTCATTCTGTGCCCCAATCTTTGGAAAGATTCTTCCAATGCCATTAATTGGTTTACCAATATAAAGAAAAAACTAAAAGTATTTTTCTTAAATTTGACATTGTAGATTTTTATTTTTTTTATCTCTAAAAACCTCCTAGTTTGCTGTATTCTTCTTCTTCTATGTGCCCTGTCCCTTCAGGACGTAGGCGATCATGGATCTCCACGTCTCGCTATCTGGCTCTTAGTATGTTTGCTCCTGTTGCTCCTGGCAACCCCCGTTCCGTCATCCACCTGATCAGACCCTGCAAATATGTTATCCGCTGCCTTCCTCTGTCTCTCCTTCCTTCTATCTGTCCAGTCAGTATCAGGTTCTCCAGGCTCTCCTTCCTCATTGCATGTCCCAGGAACTTCAGTTGTCTCTTCCTGATGCTCAGCATCAATTTCCTTTTTGTTGCCATTCTTTCTAACACTTCGTCGTTGCTTGTATGCTCAGTCCACGATATCCGTAGCATCCTTCTGTAGAACCACATTTCGGCCGCTTCCAGTTTTGTCCTCATTTTCGATGATATTGTCCAGCATTCACAGCCGTATTGAAGAACTGACATCACGTAGCAGTTTGCTAAAAACCATGTGCAGATCACTGATAGGGAAGTTAAGACTATTCTAGGAGATAGAAAATCAGTTCTAACCTTTAACCATTCCAGTTGGACCAAAGGTCTCTATAACAAATTTGATGTACCCATGGAGGCATAACATTCAGCCCAAGTTACTGATTTAGTAGGTACTAGCATCATAACCCAGCATTGCCCGTGCAACTCAGAACATTTTAATAGTTGGAGAAAAAAAATCTATTTTCTTTTGTTTTGCGTAAGCATGATTTGATGTTTGGTGTGACATTGTAAACAACATTGCATTTGTTTTAAAATTACGGGGGGGAAATATTTACATTTTTTGCTGAATAAATTAATTTAATATAAAAATAATAATTATTTATTTTGTTTTACTGAAATTAGAAATATAAAAACTATTACACTCTCAGTTCAGAAATTTTCAAAGGATATTTAAAAATGTAGACATTTAATTTTAGAGGAAGCAGTTACATTAATGCCACACAAATTACAGACACTTTTTACTTTTTCACATATTTTGTTTTTGTTTGAAAAAACACTTTTTTTTTTTAAAATATTTCTTTTGTTTCAAAATTACAGGGAAAAATATTCACATTTTTATGTTGACCAAATGAATTTTTAAAACGTAAAAATAAAAATTAAATACAAAGGCTAATTTTTTTTTAATAAAAGAATATTTTAGTTGTGTTTGACACATGTGATTTGATTTTTGTGATGTAATTCAGCAACCATCTTAGATGTTTTACAGAGCAAATGTAAACAATCGCCTTCATTAGCCAGAAAGTGTGAAAGGGAAAATTGCTGAACTTAAACTCAAAAATTATGTGTCGACCTGGCTTCCCTGTAAATGTGTCCCTAGAAAGTTTGAATGGCGTAGCTTAAAAAATATAGGCATGCATAGGGAACAGTCACACACAGACTCACAGATTGCCTTTTATATATATATATATAGATTTATATCCTAGATATTTTAAGTAGAATTTTAGATCACAGACAAATTGGCATATACCATAATAGCAATAGACTTTTGACTACTATGATACATCAGAAAATTATTAGAGTCTTTAAATTACTAGGATTTAAAATTGAAGTTTTCTCTAACCTAAAAATTGTCACTGATTTGACATCACCCTTAATTTAAATTACAATTCCTACGAACCTTACCTTACAGAAATTAATACCCCCAGCTATATTAACATTAATTTCAACCACCCTAATACTATTCTAAAACAAATACCAAACGTTGTTAATACCAGAATTAACCAATTGTCTTCTAACCTTGAAATCTTCAATGAAAACAAAAATCTATATAATAAAGCCTTCCAGAAAAGTAGCTTTAAGAAAAAATTGTTATATTTAAAAGCTGTTGTTAAATCTGAATCATCTAAAATGAGTAATAGATATAGAAAAAGTAAGTTATATGGTTTTAATAACCCATTTTGTAGGCTATCAACATTAGTAAATATTTTCTGAAATTGGTAAGTAAACATTTTCATACTAATAACCCCCTATGCAGAATCTTTAATAGAAATATTTGTAAAATTAGTTATTCTTGCACACATAATATGGATAATATCATTAATTCTTACAATAGACAGATTTTAAAGAGTTTAGACAGATTTAATATTAAAACTGGTATGACACCCTCATGCAATTGCAGATCCATCAACATTTGTCCCATGGAAGGTAAATGTAAGTCTACCTGAGTGATCTACCAAGCCATCATCTCCCCCCAAAAATAATAATCAAGTTTACATTGAAATTTCAGCAACGTCACTACTCCGATAAACACACCTTTTCCAACCTCAATCTAAAATTTTAAACTTCCCTTTCCTGAAGATTTTAAGAAATGAAAGGAGGGACTTAACCCAATAGCTAGTTGGAGATTAATAGGTTCTGCCTGCATCTCCAATAACCTTTACAATAGATGCAATATATGTTTAGTTGAAAAACATATCGAAATATCCTAAGCAAAATTTGCTTTTTAATTTAAGAAAAGAATTTACATGCAAATGCCATCATAAATTTAAGTTAAAACTTTCTAATAATAAATCTAAAATTAAAATTCCTTCTTTTCTGTTTATTAGCTGTATAATTAATTTTTTTTAAATTCTATTCTCCTTCTAGATTTATCATTTTAATTTTAACCTGTTTATTTTAAGATTAACATTATTCATGGCCTTTCAACAGCCTTTTTGAAATGCTCTATTTTTGTCTGACCTGTTTCTTCCTTATTTTTATTTCATTTTTTATTTATTTTATTGTATCTCTTTTGTTTACTGTCATCCACGTGCCAGGTCTAACATGTTTTGGTCACAATTACCTATCTCTTTCTTTCTTTTTCCCTACTTTTACTCCTGAATTTTACACACATATACACAAATTTATTTTCCGATAATGTTTTGGTCTCACTGATGAGATGGGTGGCTAAATTTCCCTGTCAAAATGGCTATCTGATATAAGAAAATTTGAATTTATATCTATATATATATCATAATGTATACACATTGCTTTTACGAAATCTTATTAACAAGCTTCTGGATCACAATATTTCAAACCACATAACTGATTTTACATGCTATCTTCACCAAGAAGTGTTTTAACAGAGAATGGAATATACAACAATAAAATTTGAATGTATATTTGATTTTTTTTTATAATCATTTCACCCCAAGCAAAGCAGGAGCACCAATTGTGTGCAAGGGGTTTCTGGTGAGAGAAGAAACAAGGTACAGGTGATGTCAAAAAAAAAGATAAGAGATGGATGGTAACCAAGTAGATTGAATATGGAAATTGACATTGCATTTAAAATTTTGGCGATTGTAGCAATCAGAGAAGCAAGCAAACAGTAGGGAATTCCACAAACAGGAAATGCAAAAAAAGAAACTGTTAGTAGAAGGGGTGGTTACAACTATTTGACAGTAAATAGGATAGACCTACATGCGAATCGAGAAGCATGAGTAAATACATGTGATCGGGGAGCCAGAGAAAAAAAGCTTTTGAGATCAGTTGCCAGGAAAATACTTGTAGAAAAGACAGAGAGGAAACCAAATCATGTCAGTGAGAAAATGATTGAAGGCAAACTGCTCAGTCCGGCTGGATTATATTGCAGATCCTTCTTTGTATTTTGTCAAGAGCCTCAAGATAAGTAGCAGAACCCAACCAGATATGGCAACATCATTCAATGCACAAATGAAGGGGGGGGGCTTACGGCCATATCACATTGAATACACTGGTTCTCACTTGATCACAGAAGTTAATCAACGTTGAGCCTGGTCAGTACTTAGATGAGTGACCGCTTGGGAATACCAGGTACTGGAAGCATTTAGTGACGGATGTGCGTTGTGGTGCAGTGGATTTTGGCTCAGAAAGAGAAATTGGTGAGCCAAGTTCAAATTCCAGTTGAATATCCTGCTTTCACTTAAGCACTGGTACCCTTGGGAAAGGTATTAATCCATCCCTTCCCTCCAGTTATGGATTAAATAACAAGAGTAGGACTTGGGGACACTGCCCTTAAAAACAAATCCCAATGAATCTTGATACTCGAAAAGAAAAAAGTATTACTAGACACAAAACTTATATAAAAACAACAATAAATTGTTGAAAGAAAAAGGTATTACCAGCATGAAATAAATAAAAATTAGTTGCCAATAAATGACCCACCGAGGTTGATATGCCATAAAACAAAACAACCAACCAACAAATGAATGGTAGATTTTTAAATGTGCAAAATGGATTCTGACACGAAAATATTTCTAACCCAACACAGTGACTAGATTAGAAAAGGATGTATTTTAAAAGCTAAGCAAAGTAATAAGAAACAGGAAATGAGTGCTGAACTACTGTGTCATATCAATTCTCTGGTATAGCAGTGAATTGAGAAATCTGCCTACAGATACAGCAAAAACTGGAGGTAGCAGAAATATTATTTTACAGAAGGATGCTGAAATGTCCACGTCTTGAGCAAGTAAGCAACAAGAAAGTCTTAAAGAAAATGGAAACAAAAAGTCCACTTATACTCAGAATCAGAAATAGGTAATTGAAACTTCTTGGACACCTAATGAGGAAAGAGCATATATCAAGAACAAAGGAGATAGGGAAGACAGCATGCCATCTATTTGATGAGCTTGTGTGAATGGATAGCGGGAGGCTTGATGAAGGGGGATATATTTCTAAGAACTACATAGGAAGCTATGGAGAGTTATATTAACCTATGTTCTGAAAAGAGATGGTACTAACTCATTTTCTGACAAATGCCATCAAGAGGTATTTTATAGGATTCCAGTCAAAGTCTAAGGAACTAGAAAATAGAAGCAGATTAATAGTATTCTCTCTATCTAAACCTTGTCACTTCAGGAGGTAGATGATCATGTTTTTTTTTTTTTACAGCTTCTTTTTTTTTTTCCTTCATCTCAGCAATACTTGTTCTTTCACAACTTCTCTACATCTCTGTGTTCCTCTATTCATTTGCTCAAATTTGGCAATGTTACTGACTTCTTTTCACTCTTTTTCTTGCATTTGATATGTCCTATGTGTTAAATTATTTATTTCTTGAGTATCTAGGAAGAAATGAACCTACAAAGACAATGCTAAATACTATTTCATAGCCCGTAATTGAATTGTGCAATCCAATTTTGTTTCAAAAGGTCAAAAACCTTAACAGTATCTCTATTCTCAATTTTGAAATTAGGACTTTCAGGGATAATTCTAGACTTGCAGTCAAGCAAGGTGACTGGAATTGGCTTTTGCATTTTCTTCAGTAGAATAATTTCTTTCCAAATTTTTTTTTTTATAGAAAGCCCATATTTATTTATGTTTGTTTTTGTGTCTTTTTCTTCACAAAAATCCTGTTTTTTTTTTCCTTAATAAAAATCACATGTATTTTTTAAAATCAAAATCCTACATTTCTTCATGGAAATCATAAATCTGCTGCAGCAAATTATAGTCTTACAATATTAATTTTACTTAGCTGATTTCCATAGAGAAGGTAACAATTTTTAAATATCTAGTATTGTATGAAGATTTAATTTTCTGCTAGACAATGCAAAACTTAGTAAATATATCTAGAGGATGAACAGTGTGAATGTTTCTATTTCTTTATCAGCAGACTTGCCCTATTGGGTAATATTTACAAAATTGATCTTATTACTAAAATAAAAAAAAAATCACAAACACAATACATGCTTGGTACCACTTGAATTGAATAAGTGTCATGTTATCTTCACAACAGAATTTTAAAAAAGTATGTATAGAATTATATTTTTTAAAATTTTCTATATTTATGAGTGCTCCATATTGGATATAAAGTATTTGTATATATAGATAATATTCAGAAAATTGCCTAAAGTATAAGACTGTCAATTACCATGATTTTTCTGTTCTCTTTCTCTTCATGTGTGTGTGCAAATTTTTCACAAGCAATAACAAGAAGTAAAGAAAAGATATGCATATAGTCAATGTCAGAAAAGAAGCATTGGTTCTAATTATTGTTATTGTACAATTAAATATGTATATTTTACTAAAAATTATATGATTATTGTATCTATTCTTGAAAATAAAAACAAATATTTTACTAAATTATACATCAGTAAAAAAAGAATTTTAATATAATTTCCACTGTTAGAATTGAAGCTGAAAAGACTAATAAGTATGTTTCGTAATTTATACACAGATATTTGATAAAGTACAACACAAAGAACTTCTTGAAATGTTAAGAGAGCTTAATCTATACAGAAAGAATATACTAATAATCCATAACCCAAAATGGGATCAAACAGATTTTATGCAAGTAGATATAAAGTCAAGCAAATACACAAAAGTGAAAAGAGTACAACAAGGGTACATTTTCTCAGTGGATTTATTTAACTTATACAATAAAACACTTCTCAAAGCAGAAGAAACCCTAAAAAATATGCTACTAAGAAAACATTGTGTATATGATAGCTTCAAAAGTAAAACTGAATGAACTATTAGACAAAGCAAGAAGAAATGTCAAAATGTTAATCAAAAGAAGATGGGATGGATGGTCATCAACAAACAGGGCAGTTAGATGTGTGAGTTACATATAAGGGATGTTATAAGGAAGCAAGTGCAGAATTTTAACTATCTGAATGGTATATGAACAAATGACTGTATGACACAGATATGAAGGTGTATAGGAATAAAAAAGGATGCTTTTCAGAAAAGGTGTGATCAAGAAGAGAAAAATGGGTTTGATTATAATATAATGTAAATCCATTGATATGGTAGCGGATATTGAACAATTTTACTACAAAGAAAAGATTTTAAGTGACAAAGATGGATGTCAATAACATTATAGACAGATTATGTGAGAAATGAAGTTAAAAAAAAAAACAGGAAATGTAAGAAAATTGTCATTCTCAACATGAGAGAGACAGTTGAAAACTTTTGTACAGAACAGAAGACTTGGGTAATTTACCATTTATCACGTATGTCAAAGGCAAGTATAGCAGAGGAAATCAATTGAAAACCTACCTGACCATTTTAAGCAAGCAACAGAAAAACAGGTTGTGAAGATGCAAGTATTTCTGAAATTTGTGGGCATGGTATGTCATGCAAGAAAGAATTATTTTCAGAAATTCTCATTGATTTTCATGCTTTTCCCCATAATGAGAACTTTTAAAATTAGCAGGAAATATGAACAGAACAATTTATCTATTCTCCATGTTGCATTCATTTCTATGCAAAGAGAATTTCTTAACTCATAAGCATTTATTCTTTCTTATGATGCCACTTCACTTTACTACTGAAGCATTTACAAAACTATTATCAGAGATAAAAAACATTGTTTTTTGTCTCATGCTAAATTTATGAATGAACATAAGTTTATATTAGTTTGAAAACAAATTCTTGCCACTTTTTTGTTGTGAATTAACTAGCAGTATAGCCCGGTGTTGCTCGAGTGTAATAAAAGCTTTAAAACTAATCCATGGTCCTGCAGCTTGGACTCTTTGGACATTGACACAAAAGACTAAAAAGCAATAGTTGTTTCCAGTTAAAGCCAAACCGTAGACTGAAAGAAAAATGAATGGATGTAAGTCAAATTTTGATTTCCTGGTATCGATATCAAATAAGTCTTTTTTGTCGTAAACTGAATTTTGAGGGTTAAATAAGTCTTCTGAGTAAATGGTACCATGGCTGAGACTAAGAACTACAATTATACCTACTTAGAGCCAAACCTGAAGCAAAAACTAAAATAAAAGGGCTGAAAAAAAATACAGACATACAGGCAGATAAACACACACAAACATCTTGCCTTTTATATATATATATATATATATATATATTATCGATTTTCTGCACTATTGTAAGAACTGCAACCTTGAAACTTCTGAAATTGTTTCTTGTGTCTTTGTCTATGAGTGTATCAAATTTGATTAAAATTGGACCACTTCTTCTATAACCCAATTTTTTGATTATCAATTTTTGATATTTATTGGGGGTACCTTGACACAAAACCTAGCTAAGAACACTCGCAGATACTTATAGTACAACTGTGCAAATTTTCAAGAAAATCGGTTCAGCCGTTTTGGAGTCTATAGGTAATGAACACACACAGACACAGACACACACAAAGTTCTATTTATAGATAAGTTTAGATTTAATTTAATCAAGCTAATAGTTTCCTTAATTTATGCTAATTTATTTTCTTCAAAGCCAGCAAGATGGCAAGTTATTAATACCAATGACGTAAAATTGTTTCATTTTTGAGGCAATAAAAATCTTTTTTAATCTCTTCATAATTAGTGTACCATTTCCCGCCCAAAAAATGCTGTGAAGGTCATAAAAGGTGGAAAGACACGATAACATTTCGAAAGTAGAGTGGATGAGAAGAAAACTCCATATAAAGTCAAAATCATTTTCTGCGTACATTTTGCAATATGCAGTTTGTGTTGTTATACAAGACTAAGACTCTTCTGACTAATCAGTAAAACTTATCTTTCCAACAAAGACTGATGCTGTTAATGACAATATTTCCTAGAATTGACTCTCTCATTGCTAACTACCATATCTTACTAAACACAGACTATTATCTTCTCATCGGCAATTTTGGTTCTTGTTTAGACACAGCCTTTTCCTTAGAACATCATGATTGTCTCATTATAAATATTATTATAAATGACCCATTTTTCATTACTGGTGACAATTCTTTCCAGAAACTGATATCATATCTTGTCTTTAATGATGTATAAATGTTGACTCTAAGTTGATTACCAGTCAGATTATGTGGAACCCATTGACCAAGTTTTGACACTTTAATGAGTTCCTGAAGGTAGGTTATAATTGTTGTATAGGTTGTCTTGAAATGTCATAGCATTTCTCATACTGTCAGCTTAGGATTTTCTTCAATTACAGTTCAAAGAGCTTGCCTGATGATTGAATTTGGTCATCCAGAATGAGGGGAAATTTTAAGGGTAAAATTCCTCAACTGAAATTGAATAAACTATTGCTGACATTTTCTGACACTTAAGATTTATTCCCATAAGCAGTGCAAATATTACTTTCCACTTCAGAAGTTAAAACCTTTTTGAACTTGTAAAGCATGCATTCTTATCAAATGAGTTTCATCTATACTTATTTTTATGAGTCAAATCAATACAAAAATTATTCAATTTGACATAACATTCTTATTAATTTTCAAAAATATTTTAAGTTATTTTGAAATAATTCACATAATGATTAAAAATAAAATGCTTATTTCTCTTCCTAAAAATTCTCATCATAATTACAAAAAATATATGACTTGGATTTTAGTTTGAGACCCTGTCATACTGGTTTGAACTTTGGTTCAAAATGACTCAAACAGAGTGGAGATGATTTTAACTGTGTGGTTATAAAATTTTGACAGTAATAGATTGTCTTTGTTTAAATTTTGGTGTAAGACTGAATAACATGCAAAATCAAAGAGTATAGCTGTGACAATAAAGAATCAAGAAATGTTAAACTTGTCCAAGATTATTGCAGATTATTTTTTTTTTTAGCAAAAAGACTTCAGTAAGAATCACAGTCCAATGATGATTTGAAGCAGCAATAATGTTACAGATGTAGAGAAGATAGTAGGTGGCTGATCTGCTCTTCCTTTCTCTCTTTTGTGCTTCTTCTAAGAAACAATGACTAGGATGTCCACCCATCACTACCAAAGAAAATAATAAAACTAGATAGGGAAAAATATTCTGAGAAAAACGGTTTATCTTTGACGCAACACTGGAGTCCTTAATGTGGAATCAATATACAGAGAACTGCAATCTCAAGATGATAAGCATGCAGTGTTATTCGGCAGTGTTGCTCTCCAAGAATGTATATTCCTCAAAGTTAAAACCAACAAACATTATTTTTTAACTAAAAAGGAAATATCCATCCAAATCTGACTAACAGCAAAGTGAAGGATTATCAATACTTTCATTAAAGTATTACTTAACTTCATCATCTCATATTTCTTACATAGCAAAAGTAATTTGACAGCAAATAAACAGGTAACTCTGCATGATTTAGCTATGTAAGTAAATAATAAGAAAGGGAGATCAGGAACAAACATTAAACAATAACATGTTGATTGGTTTGTTTTTTATGAATTATCAACCTTTGTAGGTTATTTAAAGTGAAAACACATTTGGAATTATAAGAACAATTCCTTTTTCATGAATGAATATTGCATTGATAGTGCAGAAAACAGAAGTGAAAGATTGAGTCATTCATTTTATACAGTTTACCTTTTTCAGGTTATTTAAAGTGAGAAAATGCTTTTGTATTATAATTTTTTTGGGATGATGTTTTAGTTAGACAAATCTTATGAATTTACAAATAGCTGGGTAGGAAAAGAGGTGGATTCATACCATTCCTGAGGGTATTTGCATGTAAGTGAATATAATGAACCTGACTGGAATTGGAACTCTGCTTTCCAATTTTAAGCCTTAACATGACTCACACATCCATGCTTACAGCACCTGGTATTCCCAAGTAGTTACACATCTAGGTACTTATTAGTCTCAAGATTGCTGAACTTTGGTGATCTGATGAAAACAGTGTTTCAACATGATGTGGCAATAAACCTGAAGTGAAAGAGGTCAAAGCTTAATTCCTTTGCATTTAGACATCACTTTGTGATGTTAATTTAATTCTGGTATTTAAAATTTTATTGCTATTTTTTATTTTTAAACTTCAAGTCAGCTAGATTGTTAATACAGGATGTACATGACAAATACATCTCATTCAAAAACATTACAAAGACTGAAAAGTCTGGTATCACTTTTAATCAACATTAATTTCAAGAAATACATTTGCTAACTTTAGGGAAAAATGCAATTATTATCAACTATTATCATTTATACAAGTGAAAGAAACCTATTCAGGAGAAAGTGATCTAAATTTATTTCACATATACATTATTTTGTACAAAAATATTTATCTCATCTCCTTACTGAGACATGGTCAAGTTTATGGTGGCGAACCCGTACATATACATTATTTTGGATATAAACCTTTTCTAAAAATTGCTAAGCTTTATATATTAGACTCTTCTGAAGGTTTCACAGAAACAGAATTTTTCTATTATTTTACACTTGACAATTAAAATGTGAAAAATCAAAACCTTATTTATGTCTTAAATTATTCTTGGCTGCCACACTGTTTTAAACTGCATGCAGATAAATGGATTGTAGCCTTGTAAGTACTTTATGCTGACATTAAAATCTGAAACACTGATATCATTTTTTGGACAGACTTCTTTTCTCTACCTGTTTGCAATTTGAAAATTTTCTGAAACTGTAAAATTGGAATCATTAACTTTAATTTATCAGGTCATAAAAAGCTTTGTAAAGCTTTTAATGTTCTTTTTAGTAACTTAAAAAAAAGATGTACTTATTGAATGGTAACAAGCCATTAACATTTTTAGCAACCTCAAATTGAAGCATTTTTACTTTTATGTACTATGTCTTTGCAGGACATGGATTATCATGAATCAACTACAATTTTCTGTTTTTCTTTGCACTAAGTAACCTTGCAAGTTTATTAACTCGGTTAATTGTTTCTGCTTCTCTTGCTTTACTTTCAGTTTATTAAATGTCGTAGATATATTTTTAAAGAATAGTCTTTTCAGTTTATTAAATGTCGTAGATATATTTTTAAAGAATAGTCTTTTCAGTTTATTAAATGTCGTAGATATATTTTTAAAGAATAGTCTTTTCAATTTATTAAATGTGCTTTACTTTCACTTAAAACACAATCAATAGTAACAAACAACATTTTCGTTTTTTCTTTCTGGGGGTTTGTTTACTGAATGACTTTAAACTCGAGACAAAAGCATCAGAAGTCACCTGCAGAATATGTAAAACATTTGGTGATGGTTAAATTAGCAACCATACTGGTCAGATGTGGGTCAAGAGATTTTCAGCTAGAAATATTTTATTCAAAGATGCACAACAGGAAGGGAAACATTAATGCTAAGCTGAAAATATCTGTTTTATCAAAATCATTTTGAACATATCCAATGCTTGTATCATGTTTCAACAAAAACAATGTAATTATATATCTACACCTGTATCACATTTAGGAAAGATGTTTCTTATGAACTCAGTGAATGAAAATAACAGTCATTAATCATAAGTGTGCCATTTGTGTTTGAGAACAGTTTTTTTTTTTTTTTTGGCCTGTGATGACAAATTAGTTTCGTGCAAAATTTGAAAAGAAATATAAAAGTTGTCTACAGGTAAGAATTAGATGAACATCTTGGGATTCAATGGACATTTCAGAAAGTATCCAGACCTACATTGACAGTTCTTTAGGTTGAAGAGAAAAACAACTTAAATTTCAATACCATCGAGAAGACAACAGGAAACTACTCTGCTATCTTTTAGGCATAGCAACTCAAAGCTTTACTCAAATTTTGATGCAGATATATATAGCTTATATTTGTCAAACATTGTAATAACACAATGATATTCTTTTTAAAACCTTGTGTAATAACTGACTAGAAGTAGACAGTTCAAAGCCTTCTGGCAGACTGACTCAGTTCAGCTAGGTACCTGTTATCAGCTATACATGATATACTACTGAATGGCACAGTCTAGCAACTCTAGGATACCACCTTATATATATTTCACACCATAACCATTCATTCTTTATTTACATTTGGTAAAATATTGTCATTTTTCTTTATGTTCTATAATAATAATAATAATTTGTTTTTAGCTATAGACCTGTGATAAGAAATTAGTTCTGTACAAAATTTAAAAAGGAATATAAATGAAGCTGTCTACAGGTAAACCTTCATTATTTTTCCGTGCACATCAAAATACCTGCATAAAAAATTATTAGTTTTAAGAACCTGCATATTAATTATCAATATTCTTCTCCCTGCTTGCTTGGAAAAAAGAGATGTCATTATTTAAATACTAACAATATAGCCTGGCATTGCTCGGGTGTAATGAAAGCTTTAAAACTAATCCATGATCCTGGAGCCCAGACTCAGCCTAAAGAATATTTGTGTGAAGTTTGGTGAGAATCAGATAAAAATTGTGGATTTGTATAAAGGACATACAGACAGATAAACAGGAACACACACAAACATCTTGCCTTTCATATATATATATATATATATATATATATATATATATATATATATATATATATATAAATCGATTTTCTGCACTATTGTAAGAACTGCAACCTTGAAACTTCTGAATATCGTTTGTTATGCCCTTGTCTATGAGGGTATCAAATTTTATTAAAATTGGATCACTCCTTCTATAACCTGATGTTTTTAGTTATCGATTTTCGATATTTATCAGTAATACCTCAACACAAAACCTAGCTAAGAACACTCACAGACACTTATAGTACAACTGTGTAAATTTTCAAGAAAATCGGTTCAGCCATTTCGGAGTCTATAGGTAACAGACACACACAAAGAAAGTTCCATTTATAAATAAGTTCAGACATTTTATTAAATTTACTATTATACCAACTATCAGGAACCATTTTCCAACTATTCTTCGGCTTATGACCTATTACGTTGAATACACCGGTTCTCGCTCGATCACCAAAGTTAAGCAACGTTGAGCCTGGTCAGTACTTAGATGGGTGACCACTTGGGAATACCAGGTGCTGTCAGCATATAGTGACGGATGTGCGTTGTGGTGCAGTGGATATTGGCTCGGAAAGAGAAATCGGTTGAATACCCTGCATTCACTTAAGCACTGGTACCCTTGGGAAAGGTATTAATCCGTCCATTCCCTCCAGTTATGGGTTAAATAACAAGGGTAGGACTTGGGGACTCTGCTCTTAAAAACAAATCCCAATGAATCGTGAAAAGAAAAACTTTGTAAAAATAAAATAACCTAACCCAAAAATCACTGGTTATGACCTTAAAATGATCCCATAAGGATCGATAGGTCGTTAAGCCTCAAAAACAAACAAACAAACTAATCTTCACAGGTCAAAATTATTCTTCACATTAATACAAAGTAATTACAATTAGTAGATCTAGTGGGCTTATCAGACAGAATAAATTGAAATCAATTCTGAAGATCTGTAACGAATAATATTCATTATTCCATAAATCATTCAGGGTAACACTTGTTATTTTTCTGAGCAAGTTTTCTTCTATTCTTTTTGGTCATACTGAGGAATCTCTTGCACTTGGTTACATAGCTTTCTTTTCACATTTACAATACCAAAGTCATACACAAGTTATCATAAGGAGATACATTTGAAAATAACTTCACAGTTGATTTAATAGTTTGTGTGTATTTATATTTTGTAAAGTCACAAATACAAGAATAATAAGGCCCTCGAACAATACTATGTCAGACATTTATACTTCTCAATGCTAATCACCAAGTGCTTATTATATATCCATATATTGTTTTTACACATCACATGACTGCAGCAGTACAATACCTCTAATTACTTCTAGATGAGGTTGACTCTGCTTGTTCTCTGGTGATCCATGTTCAAAACCAAGTGTCAGCAACAAGGCTTTATTCCTATATGATACCTCGCCTTTCAGATGACTTCTTCTGGAGTCTATATTTCTTCAGCTTCACTTCAATATTTAGAAATTTTGTTGCTGTTCTTTTTCTTTTATGATAAAATCTTGGTTCAACAATTTTTGATGGCGTGTGTATATCAAACTTGTCATATAAAATTTCTATAGGTACCTCTTTTCAGAGACGTTTTAGATCAGTGAATTTGCATTTTATCCATTTGTTTTATAACCCCATCTTCCCAGAATTCTTTTCCACGTTGATACATTTTAAGAAACATTGTATCTCCAGGTTTGAAGTATTTACTTATATTGCTATTTTTTGATGCTCTCATCTTACATTCTGTTAATAATTTATTAAAAACAAGTGTAGTGACACTGGAAAATTAATATACCTAATTTGCATAACTGCAAGAGAGAGCCTATATAACTTGTCACTGTGAAGAAGTGAGTTTAGCAACTGATTAGTGCTAAACCACACTTCACATCAACAAGATCTTCCTGGTGAACATCAATTCTGCAGGTGACATTTTTTTATCTATATGTAATCTTAGAATATTTTAATTTTTTACTCTTGTTATAAAAAAACAGTAACTTAACTTAATAAAATTTAACTCCCATGAACATCGAGCAAACTTAAATTCAAATCTATTAAACTGTCAGTTTGAAAAATGCACCCGATGATTGCATAATGCATGAAACTGAGTCATGTCATTAATGTAGGACAATTTGTATATTTATTAATAGCCCTGTTTATACTACGTTGAGCACTGTTTTATTAACACCTAATAAAATGACAAACAACTACTGTCAATTTTTTTTTTACAGAATTTTCTTCGATATGAACAAGACCTTTTTTTTGTACTTGGTGTAAAAATTTTCCAAATTATTATTTCTTCTGATAATTAGAATATATGGAAGTGCTTTTGTAAGCTGTCTAAAATTAGTTGAAAGGTAAACCTATTCTTAATTCTCAAATACAGCCAATACATTGTGGCTATGTTTATGGTTAATGTTGTTAAGGGTTGTTTTATTTTATGATGAGAGCTTCCATTAATTTCAGATGCTTTTTGATGATGAGTCTACAAACAATCATTTGGACAATATCTACAATTCACTAAGTCCAAAAAAGAAAGCTCTTCTTTGTTTACAAGAAAAAACAAAATAAAATAAAAACTTCACAGAAATACTTTGTCAGTCATTTTTAATGAAACTTATAACAGCTACTTTATTTTGGGAAGATTTTTAATTAAAGAGTTTCAATTTGTGTCAGCAGACATCAATCATAACAAAGTTAATTTTGGTTGACAAAACGTTGATAATAGTATCAGTTGCAAACTTGCCTGTGGTACACTGTAGTAATTTTTATTGTTTCAGAACAAGCTTTATGCTTTTTTCTTGCAGATAAAACTAAAATTTTTACTTCAAAGAAAATATTAAATCATTACTATATGTCTTAGAAAAAAACTTTTATAAAAATGTCTGTGATCATTACTTTACAATGTTTTTGGCATTAACTTACCAGAAATGACCTACATATAAATCCTAATATATTAATATGGTCCTATTTTGGAGCTATGTAAATAAAATATATAAGGTTTATATGAAGTGGCGCTTGTGAAACTCTTAAAGTGTTGGGGAGCACTTACGGGCCTAGGTTTTTCTGAGGAGGAGAGGTCAAACTCAAATAATAAATAAAAAAAGTACCAATGAGGTTTATTGAATTAAAATAAAAGATCTTATGCATAACCTTTTCAGGTATCTGATAATTAGCAATAAATTAAGATAGAAAAGTAGGAAATAAAAATCAATTTTTTGTTTGTGTCTGTATTAATACAAAGTTTTTGAAAAAAAGATAATGTTTGTAAATATAATTTGTTTTGTTTATTCAAAACTATGTTGAGAAATTTCCATATGACACCACTATTGTATATACAACTTCGTATTCTTGCCCTCTTTTCCATTATCAAGCTGTTGAGGCTAGAGAGGCTAGTTTCAAAACAAAATCAAAGTGTTAATACTAATGTCAATACTAGCAGAACAGTGTGATTTGTCTGCTCTACAAAATTTTTTTGAAGCACAAAAAATAAATGCAAGAATAAAATAATGCAACAAAATAAATCAAAATGCAAAATCAAAATCATACAAAAATCAGCTAAAAAATTAATTTATGTTTTTGGCAAAGTCTGACCATAAGATCAAGAAGCTACCTGGAAATAAAAAAATAATTTAAATATCATTTCTCCATGACCCTAAATGAAAAAGAAAATGCATAAGGAAAAGTGCTGAAGATCAAATCTTTTTAAAATTAGAGATTGATCAGTTTAATAAATTTTTGAAGCTTATAATAGGTTGTGGAGGGAATCGAGGGGCTAGCTAAAACTCAATGAAGGCAGGAGTTGACCCTTTCTGGCCTCCCCGTAGAATCACCACTGTATATATGGTCTATATTCTTAGTTATTAGTAAAAATTATAGAAACATATTTTGTGTATGACACAGATATGTGTTCTGGTCTGTACAGAAATTAATTTGCATATAGGACCGTATTGCATTAAATTAAATTTTGTCATATACCAAGTGTGGCAGAAATACCTCCCACAAAATGGTAAGACATAAGGGGCTACAGTGTCTTCATTTAGCTAATGTCTTACCATTATGTGGAAGGTATTGTGAGTGAGGGTACATGTGGAAGGTATTTCTGCTACACTCAATACAATGTTGGATTTTTAAACTTCCAAAAATGTTTAAGTCTTCTTCAGTTATTAAATTCTCTCATATTGTAAAATATAAACATATAAAACTATTGTATCTGTTATTCTAAATAATTGAAATCTTATTGACTCATGGAAAAAAGCAGACATGTGTTTTGTTGTATAAACACCTGTGGTTATTAGAAAGATAAGACGAAAAATTACTTTCTCCAAGAAAATTTTCTTTGTTTTGGACATTTAATTTGAAAATTTATCAATACTTGTTGTGTATAAACTAAAAATTAACATTATTAAGTTTTTGAAATTAATGTTTTAAATATCAATTCAAACTATGAGTTCAAATAAAAAAGGTACCAATGAAGTTTATCCAAGAATTTTATTGAATTAAAATAAAAGATCTTATGCAGAACCTTTTCAGGTATCTGATAATTAGCAATAAATTAAGAGATAAAAGTTGTATATAAAAATTAATTTTTTGTTTGTGTCTGTATTAATACAAAGTTTTTGAAAGAAGATAATGTTTGTAAATATAATTTGTTTTGTTTATTCAAAACTCTGTTGAGAAATTTTGTATCCATTTTGAATCTTTTAAAACTGGCTCCAGGTTCTTGATGTAGCTTTTAAACTAGTTACAGGAGACTGTTACTACTCATGTGTGAACAGATATCCTTCAGTAAGGTTACTCATTCAGCACTGAGATGCTAATAAATGAGCTTGTCTACTGTGTGATCATTGCATTGAAGATGACCAACTGAGTTGATCAGGAAATGTATATCCTTAAAGCATGGACATTCATTTTTAAAGACTATTGAAAAGACTAAAAAGGTTTTTAAAGAATGATTCAATGAGTGAATCCCAGATAAAATTTTGCTAACATTACTTTAATTCTACTGAAAGCATTTGAAGGCCTGAAAGGTCATCAATAAGCAGACCAAATTTCAAACATGTTTGAACTGCAATCCAAGAATATTGTTGATTAACAGGGTAAGAATTAGATGAATATTTAGAGGTTCAATGGACATTTCAGAAAGTAGCCAGACATTCATTGCCTATTCTTCAAGTTAAGAAGAACTGCTTAAATTCAAAACCGTGGAGAAGGTCGCAGAAGACTACTCTGATATCTTTTCATAGAGATCATTGTAATTCATGAATAGTAAAAGGAAAGAAGCTGTGGAGAGGCATGATTTAGTCCTAAAAATAGGGTATTAAAAAAGAAACATTTAAACACGTAATATCACAAAATTTATGCTGCTCTTCATTTTCTGAAATTAACCTTCAATATTTCCTCAATATTAAAATGAGCAAATAAAATTCTCATTCAATAATTAATCACTAAAATATAATAAATTCTTTTTATGACTAAATAATTATGTCATATTTATTAAGTTTAATATTCTTTTCCTATTATGTTATCAGAAGAGCCGACTGTAACTAAGACTTTTTGAACAGGTTTGTATGTGGATGACTAATATGCTCTCAATACGATTGAGCTCTCTAGAGAAGAAAATTTTAAAAACAATTTCCACTTCTGCGATATATGCATTACTCTTCAGAAATGAATAGAGTTCTTTTGGTGACTGGCATGTGTATACACTGCTTATATACACAACACATTAAAAATTTCCCTTCGCTGATTCCATGTGCTTATGGCTTAGGAGGTAGCGACACTGACTGACACCAAATCAGTTTAGTTTCGATCCTGGCCAGAGGCAGGTGGATGTGTCTGGTTGCACTGACGAGCTGTGATACAGCAAAATAGGCTTGTATGTGAATGACATATATATATATATATATATATATATAAGCCTTAACTCTTCCAATACAAAATAGATGTAAATTAAATTCAATTGTCTATCAATGCAATATGACATCAATAGAAAACCCCACTATAAATAAAGCATATATCGGATCTACAAAGAACACCTTTAAGCAGTGCTGATACATGCACTTAACTTCATTCAAAAACAACTTATATCAAAACCAAACATCCCTTTCTGCATATTTTTGAAAATTAAAAGACACAAAACAGAAACCCAAAGTAAAATGGAAAATCTTGGAAAAAACTAGAACCTTCAACTTGCTTAACGACATTTGCCCTTTATGCCTAAGTGAAAAGCTACACATTCTAAAGTACCCCAACAATGGTGAACTGTTAAACCATAGAGATGAATTAGCAGTGTTATGTAAACATTGAAAATATTTTTCGTTAAAATTTAATTAACCAAAAAATACCTCATTCACATAAAATAATCCCCTCCAAAAAGGTTATAAATACCCATGTTTAATCCTCAAAATAATATAAAAAATGAACATAAATAACAGAAAATAAACTTACACAACATTAATAGCAACTTTATTCCATCCACTCATAGTTGGTAGTAAAATAAAAAGTGTCTTCTGGCTGGATAATTCTTATATTGGGATGTAAGGTTTTTTAAGGAAGGGTAGACACTTTTTTTGTTTATATAACTATAAACAAAAAAGTGTCTACCCTTCCTTAAAAAACCTTACATTTACTTTTATAAAGAGTGCTCGATGCAACGTAGAGCTTTATATTGTAATGGTTGTTACAATTGTTTATAAAAGCATAGTATCACTCCACAAAAATTTTCACGTTTTGGAGCTACATTTGCCCCTCATCTGGTGATAAGTTTAAATGAAAAATAAATGGTGAAAAGGAGTTATTTTTGGTAATATGATATGTAAGTGAATGTGGTGCAGGGTAGACACTTTTTTTGTTTATATAACTATAAACAAAAAAGTGTCTACCCTTCCTTAAAAAACCTTACATCCCAATATAAGAATTATCCAGACAAAACTAAAAAGTGACCTGTCCAAAACTAAGCTACTCCGCACCCCTCTCCTAACCCAAAACTGTATCACTAGGCTACAAACTGCCGGCTGGCTAAATCGTACTACACTTGCACCACATTCACTTACCTATCATATTACCAAAAATAACTCCTTTTCACCATTTATTTTTCATTTAAACTTATCACCAGATGAGGGGCAAATGTAGCTCCAAAACGTGAAAATTTTTGTGGAGTGATACTATGCTTTTATAAACCATTGTAACAACCATTACAATATAAAGCTCTACGTTGCATCGAGCACTCTTTATAAAAGTAAATGCATGAACAGTGGGTTTAAAACCTATGTGTTCCATAACTTTCTCACAATATATATATATATATATATATATATATATACAAAAAATCTAAAGTGAGCCAAAACCTACCGCGGTTTCACACTACGGATCGTCAGGGAAAAGGCTGAAGTACTAAAGATAAAAAGCAAATAAATAGACTTTCACAAAGAATGGGAAAAACCATACCAACACAAGAAAGGGGAGTAAAAAACTTAATAAAACAAACTTTATTAGAAATAACAGCAAATACGATAAAAAAAAAGAAAAAAATTAAATTAATAAATATGCATATATATATATATATATACAGTTACATAAATTAATAAATATACATATGAGGATACACACACACACACACATATATATATATATATATAGTTGTGTAAATTAATAAATATGCATATGAGGATACACACTCATATATAATTCCACCACAGCAGTGGTTGAGTATATTAAGTCCAACTTTGAGTGAATCTAGGCAGCTTTCAAGCACCAGTACTAATTCAGTTCTCAACTAAATTTTTAACAGTTTACAGAGTTAGATAGAACACCTTCTTAGCTACATCATAGGGAAAAAATTTTAATTTTGGTTCAGTAGAAGAAAGTTTCATCAGAATATGTGTAGTCTGAAAAGGAAGACTAACTACATAAGTACATGAGTGAGTGAGGGACTAACACTTCAATAATAAATCTTGTTTTTTTATAACTTTTTCTGTTTAATATTTTTGCATATTGTTTTCAAAATTTAAATTCTAATGATATCTTTTATCATTTTTCTCAATCAAACTTTTCTTATCACTTATCATTTTATCAGAATTGATTATAAAATTAATTATAAATAATCAATTTTTGTATTGTTCTTTTTTTAATCAATTGCATATAAATTTTTTTGTAATATTTTTGAATGCAGTTTTCAGCATTAAATTTATATTAAATTAATAGCAACATATAGAAAAATATGCCCATGAAAAATAATCTTCTTAAGATTATATTAAACCTGGAAAAGAATCAAACAAAGTTATTGTAATGAAATAAAACATGAGAAATTTCTTAAAATATTGCAGCTAAAAATAAAATTTGAATTATTTTTAGTTGCAATATTTTAAGTAAGAAATTTCTCATTTTTTTGTTAACTAGAATATCTTGACCTTTTACTATGTTTAATAACTTGTCCTGTTCTTTTCCAAGTTTAATACATTAAGCACATTGTCCTCGTGTTCATAATTATTATCATTAAATATTAGATTTTTTTTTTATTAAGGATACTTCCATTATTTTTAACATTTTTGCATTTGGATGATGCTATCATGTGTGTATTTTCAACAAGTATGTTCCAGATAAAGTTTGTTATGTCTCCATGTGCAGGTTGTATTGAACAATGTCTAAAAGGTGCAATGTCAATCTTCTTGTCAACCATGTGGTTCTATGGCCAATGTATACAGATGACGTTCAGTAATAAAAATCATCATTTTAATAGTATTTCATTGCTACAATAATAACTGAATAAAATGAAACCAAGAAATTGATACAGTATATCTAGCACAATGACTATCATTTGTCGATTTATTGTTTAGTAAATGGGAAGAAAAAATATAATTGAGTTAACTACTTTTCTGTCTATCTGATCTTTAAGCTTCTAATGTCCATTCATATTGAGAGAGAAGACTAACTTTTCTTGAAATGCAAAACAAATTAAAGAAGAAATTTTTAGTCAACAAGCAATATTTTAAAGCACTCTTGAAATTCATTGGCCATTTCATACATTACTCAAGGTTTCTATGACTGCTCTATATGACATGCAAACCTCTTATCAGTCTCATAAGACATGTATTTTATAAAAAATAAAGTGAAATTCTCAAATTTTTAAAAATTTCAGACAATGACATTCTCACAGTATGATTCTCACGTAGAAATTTAGTCACATGACTAAACAGGGAAAAATATTATTTGCTAATTCTGTTTTTTATCTCAAAGCTAAGTAAATTCTCACCATTTCTTTAAATATGCAATTATGTTTGAAGATTTCTGGGCTAGAATCTCTCGGCAGACCCATTAACATGTTGTAATTACGTGAGAAAACTGATAAATTGTTTGGTAATGATCCTGACTGATGAATTCACAAAATTCTTTGCATGTTTCTTGACATTGTGTTGTTAATTTGTCCTCTACAGTTCTCATTGTCCTCAACTGGTGCACAAATGGCCTTGAAAACATGCATGCTGCTTAAAACATGCATTTAATCTTAAGAGCATTTTTACCAAAAGCCTAACAAAGTATTCAGTGTATCTTGAAAACAGATTTTTTTTTAATGCGGATCAGTTGCTCATATTTGTCATTATAATGCTCACAGATCCCATTCCTTATGAAACCTAGTGTAATTACTGAGCATCAGCAGCCATCTCAAAGCCTAATTGAAGACTGACTCAGTGTGGATACCAATAAGTATTAGTTATATATTTCTATTAAGTAGTAAATTACTGAATCATTAGTTTTTATGACTGATCAATCCTTTGTAGCTTTTTTCTTAGTCTGAAACCAATTTTGGATTATAGAAGATCCCTTGTGTTAATACTGCATCCACCACATCTAATTACTGACCAAGCTAGATACTGCTTAACTCCAGTGATTAAATGAAAACCAGTGTCTTCAGTATAATTTGACTGTAAGCGGAACAGTACAATACCAATATCTACATTTCAGGATCATTCTGAAACAACTATTTATTATAAATGTTTGGTGGCTTGTTATGTGAAAATGGATAAAGAAAAATGTAATTTTTAATTTTAAGTTTTATCCCAACATCTGTGACATTGTAAGCCCAGATTATTCTATTATATTATGATAGCCTTAATTTTGAAAGAGTTAATACAATTTTTTTCTTTACATTTTTAAAAACTTATTTTCTTTTTGATATTATTGGCACCATTGATGTATACACATATTCATTTTATGGTAGCAATGCTCTCTTTTAAAACTAATATTTATCTTTACTTTTTAGAGAATGTACTTAAAAAATATTCTCTAGGACTGAACTCTCAGTTTGAGAACCATTCATTAAACAAAAAGGAAGCTGACAGAAAAACTACATTGTTAACTGATTGCCTGGATAGAAAACTGACAGAAAAACACATTATTAACTATCTAGTAAGGACATAATTATGAATTTGCCTGCAAGTAAGTATTACTAAGAGCAACAAAAGATTGGTAGCAATGGGGGATCATAACTATCCACATACTGAAAAGACATGATACACAGAAAGGTTCTAAGACACACACATATAAAAACCAGATCATTATCATACAGATTGCATATTTAATTAACTTTTGATTTCTATAAAGATAAATGTATAAAATCAAATGATAATCTTGGAATCAATGTTGATGCCAGTATTTCTGGATGACCTTGCTGATGTAATTATAAGAATGAAATGAATTCAGTCTACAGTAGATTAACCTTAGGCAGTTAATTTAGTTACTGATATTATTAACTATTTCCATATGAAATATCTCAGCCAGGAGGTTGATATTTAAATACAAGTCAGTGTTACAGCAAGAGGTATAAACTTTCTCTTAAATTCTATCAGTGAGAATAGAGCTTTGCATGTCTTAGCTAAGAAAACACTTGGGTAACTTAATATATTTCCTTACTATGTGACAGGTTGATGAAATGACGCTGTAAAACAGCAAATTATATATGTTTTCTTAATTTCTAAGTTCTGATTTGGAAAAGCTGAGAATATGCTAAATGAAGAGGCTTTAAACAAAAACAATTAAATCTTGAAAGCTGACACATAATAAAACAAACTGGTAAAAGCTTTAACTCTCCCTCTTGTTTCTATATCAATTTATAATCAGTGAGCTTTATAAAATACTAGAAGTATCGCTCGGTGTTGCTCAGGTGTAATGAAAGCTTTAAAACTAATCTGGAGCGCAGACTCTTTGAACATTGGCACGAAAGACTAAAAAGCAATAGTTGTTTCCAGTTAAAGTGAAACCATAGAGTGAAAAAAAAAATGAATGGATGTAAGTCAAATTTTGATTTCCTGGTATCGATATAAAATTTTCTGCACTATTGTAAGAATTGCAACCTTGAAACTTCTGAATATATTTTCTTATGTCTTTGTCTATGAGTGTATCAAATTTTATTAAAATCCTTCTATAACCCGATTTTTTCGATTATCGATTTTCGATATTTATCAAAGGTACCTCGACACAAAACCTAGCTAAGAACACTTGCAGACGCTTATAGTACAACTGTGTAAATTTTTAAGAAAATCGGTTCAGCCTTTTCGGAGTGTATAGGTAATGGATACACACACACAAAGTTCCATTTATAAATAAGTTTAGATAGTTAACTCAAATAAATCATAAATTGGAATAATAAATATTTTATCAGCTGCATTCATTCCTGACCATTGACAATCTGTTTCTTTCTAATTTGCAATGAATTCCTACGGTAAAATCATAAGCTATGCAATAACATGTACTTCTATAATGTAATTGCAATTAGATTATAGAAGTACAACTAATAGCCCTATTCTATTAGTAACACTTGCATTAATTCTTGACCACCAACAATCTCTTTCAGCTTTTCTATGCATTTATTTATTAGCAATGCCTTCACACTATATAGATATTAATCTGATTCTTTCAATTATATTTGCATTCATTCCTAACCAAAGATAATCCCTTTCTTCCTGGTTTTCAAAGCTTTTCCTTGTAAAATTGTTACAAATATATTTATATTATACATATAAACTTACTGTGGTAGTAAAGCTTCCTTTGATACTTTATCACTGAAAAGCATATTTATTTCATAAATTATTTCAATGTACTTCTATTGAACATATAGTCACCCTGTTGCATCAACAATTTTTGACTATCAACAATTTTTCTCAATTTTTCAATGCCCAAAATACAGAGTAATTCACTAAAATAAATTTTGTGTTCCAAACTGAAGCATAAATGTTATTATTGAACTGACTATCATTTATTCATAATCTATGTTAATAAACTTCTTGCAACCAAACATTTTCTGAGAGTAAATTCTTATAAATTGATCTCTGGGAAGGGGACAAAATATCCAAATTGTACCTCCAAGGCAAGTATTAAATGATCTGTTTTTTATTTCATATTATGGAAGATAATATATATATATTGGACTAATGATGGATAATTGAATGACAAAATGAAAAAAATGTCTAAGTAATGCATTTCATCCCTAGAAGGAACTTCTTCAGACTAATAATGGTATAATCAATGGAGCCACTCTTATATATAGAGTGGGGAATGTAACAAATGCTAATTAGAATTTTATATTGAAAATGTCAAAGATAGAATTATAAGCCTTATATTTAAATTTTTGATGTCCAGTATATATATATATATATATATATATATATCACCACATATATATAAATTAATCAGTTTTATTAAATTTAAAGTAGAAATTTACAAATTGGATTGCAAAAGATACCTATAATAGACATTAGTGAAACATCAAGGAATTCAAATAAAGAACACAAAAGGGATCTTTAACAGAAGAATAAATTCAATGTATTAATTATTCATGGTAATAAGGCTGGCCAAAATTTATTAATACAATGCTGATTAGCTCTTTTACTATGAGCAATTAATGTAATGTTTTGAAAGTGCATGAATTTTAGAATTTTTTCATGTAAATATATTAATACAAGATGAGTACTATTCATTCAAAAATACTACTTCCATGATAAAGTGATTTACTTTAAAAACAAGAGCGATAAAAATAACAAAAAGAATAAAAAGCTGAATGTAATCAACTAAGTTAAACACCTCAATATGCTAAACACAAAAAATTTAAATCTAACCACTTTCATGCATTCAATGTAAAATTGTAACTCATGCTTGTTGTATTTCTCCCCAGACTATATATATATATATATATATATATATATATATATATTTACTATTAATTATTATAACAACTATGACAAAATTGTACATTTTGTTTTGACATTGAAAGAACAATGTCTCATCAGAAAGTTAGTTATGATAGTAATAAATGGTTTATTACCATCATTGCTAATTACCTGATGAGATACTGTTCTTTCAATGTCGAAAAAAATGTACAATTTTGTAGTAGATTTTTTAAATGTTTTAATGTAATAGTTAATAAATATTCATTGCTCTATGTTTATATTAAAAACTGTTTTAAATTAATGTTTTGAACATTGCAATTTTATTCATTCTTATTCTTCATTAACACACACATATATATATATATATATATATATATATATATATTGAAATTTTGTTATTAGAATAGTTTATAAAAGCATAATATAACTACACAAAAGTTTTTATGTTTCAGAACAAAACTGTTTCTCATCAGGTGATATGTTAAAATAAATGGTGAAAACGATTTGTTTTTGAAAATATAAGATGAATTTCTAGTTATTTAGAAAATTAGTGAGGAGTAGTTAGAGAAAATGCAATAGTTGTGTCAAGCAGTTCAATCTGCATTTAGAATTATGTAACTATGGAGATTTAAACATTTAGTTTAGGAAAAGGGGTAGGATGGCATAGATCTAGTCATGTCGCTTTTTAATTTTGTTTGGGTAAGATACACAGTGGGACCTTAGATTTATTAAAGGGTCTGAGTAATTTTAATCAGGAGGCTGGATTTTAGTCTTTTTTTATTGAACAATAGATTTTTTTTTACTACTATCTATGAGTATATATCAGAATTTGGATTAAATAATTGTTATATACTAGTTATATTGTATTACGAACAGCAATTTAGTATTGTGTGGGTCATTTTATTTTATTAAAAAAATTTTTTTTAAAGTTAGGGTATAAGTTATAAATGAAGCATAGTAATTAATTAAATTTTAAAGAAAATTATCTTGTCTGAGTAAGGTACCTAGTGGGACCAAATAATGCTTAAATAGGTAAATAATTTTTAACAGCAAGTTGGATTTTTTTATTACTTAATGAGAAAAAGGGCTGAAATGTTTGTTACAATTATGATAAAATAATTATAGTATATTAAAGAATATTGTAGTTCAGAAAACTAATTTAGTATTGTGTGAGCTTTATTTAGTAAAATAATTTTTAAGTTGTAATAGAGCATAAGTTACAAATGAAACATTGTAGTTTTTAAATTAAAATAAAATAATTTTGTCAGCATAAAATACATAGTGGGAACATAGATTATTTAAATGGGCAGACATCAATCTTTTTTTTTACAGCAGGTTAAACTGCAGGGTAATTTTGTTTTTGTTTTTTGATAATTAAGATTTTAATAATTATGGTGTACTAAGGTATATTATAGATTAAAAAACAAATTTAGTATTGTGTGGATCACTTTTTTTTTTTCTAAGGAACTGGAAATTTTTAAGTTGGAATTTGAACTGAATAATTCTAGGATACCAAGGTATACTATAGTTGAGAAAACCAACTAGTATTTTATGAACCATATATTTTAGTAAATTTAATTTTAATTTTTAAGTTATATTAGAGCATAAGTTATATAATTAAATTTTAATGAAAAATATTTTTGATGTTTACATAAAACAATTTATCCCTACAGTTCAATAGTTGACCATTTTTAGGGAACCTTAAAATCTGCAGCTTTTCACTCATGCACAAAGGGCAGATGTTGTTAAACGACTTACAGATTCTTGTTTTTTCCAGAATTTTCCATTTTACTTTGGTGATTTTTTTTTTGTGTCCTTTAACTTCCCAAAATATGCAGAAAAAGATGTTTGGTTTCGATATATGTGGTTTTTAAAGGAAGTTATGTGCATATACCAATGTTGTTTAAAAGTGTTCTTTGTAGATCTGATGTAAACTTTTTTAATAGTTGAGTTTTCATTTTATGTTATATTACATTGGTACACAATAGAGTTAGTTTGACACCTATTTTGCAGTGGGCAAGGATTAGGATTTTGGCAATTACATAAGTTTGTATTAATGTTCTCTTTATTGTTTTCATAGTTATTGTTACTTTGATTAACGTGTTGATTTAAGATATATTTATTATGATTTGTAATTTAATTTTTCAAGATTATTAGTAGAACTATAACTTAAATTAAGGGTATTTTTGTGAAAAATTTTACTTAGAGGGTTTTTAATAGAGAAATGTTTCTTAATTAAATTGAGGAACTTTAGCCCTAACTTGGTGTTGACCATTTGGTTGAAAGGGGGGGTGTATACCAAATGATCTTTCTATTTCTATTTTTCCTGTTATAGTTACATTTTTTTTATGTATTTGATATCCTGCTTTTTGTAGCCACTATTTTTTAGGGTATTATTATAAAAACCTTTATGTTTATAAAATATTTCTTCACTAGAAGAATTTTTACCAATTCTATATTCTATGGAGGAGGGTATATGTTTGATTATACTTGGTGGGTGATTAAACTTCGGGTGGATGTATAATGGATATTTGTTAGGTTTCATGTATGATTGATAAGTATTATTTTCTAAGTCAAGGAAGTTTACTACTTTTAAATTAATGTTGATTATTACTTTTAGGTTTAAACTTTTGAATTCTCTATGGATTAGTTTTCTTATTTTGTCTGTTTTAAAATGTGTAGAATTTTGTACGATCATAAGACCATCATCCCTACATAACCCTATGTCATGAGTGTTTATGTCATATTGTGCAGACACTTAACTCATAGATAGTCGTCTAAAAAATCTATTATTAAATAAAATAAACCTAAAATCTAACCGCCTGTTAAAAATTACTGTCTACCCATGTTAAAATATCCAAGGTCCCACTATGCTTTATCTAGACAAAATTAAAAAGTGACATGTCCAGATCCAAGCCATCCTGTCCCCTTTCATAAACCAAATATTAAACCTCCATGGTTACATAATTCTCGTTTTTAATTGAACAACATCAACACACCTTAAGCATTTTTTTTAACTACTACTCCCTAATTTTCTAAATACTCATGAATTCATCTTATATTTAAAAAATAAATCATTTTCTTTATTTATTTTAACATATCACCTGAAGAAGAACAGTATTGTTCTGAAACATGAAAATTTTTGTGTAGTGATATTATTCTTTTATAATCCATTGTAATAACACAATTACAATATTAAGCTCTACTCTGTATTGAGCACTCTTTATAAAAGTAACTGCTTGAACGGTGGGTTTTTAATCTACGTGTTCTTTCACTTTCTGTTATATTATATATATATATATATATATAGAATTAATATAAATCAAATTTATCAGCTGATTGTTACAGAGCACCACAAATCCAGAGTTTCATTGACAAACCTTTTTGCAATCATTCAGTCCAATCATCAGGTGGCTTCAGCCACTGACTGTGGATTATAATATTTTAGTTGTCTTTATACTAAGTTTGATAAAATAAATTTGTGTGTCAGTTAATGGTTGATGTTTTCTTTTGTGTGTGTGACGGGGTAATGTTGTGGTTATTCCTCTTTTTCTTGTCTCCTTATACTCTCTCCATATAAAATTGATTCCATTGATAAAGCCATTATGAGTCTGAAGAAGTTCCTTCTGGGGATGAAACACATTACTTAAGAGTTTTTCTATTCCATTTTCCATTTGATTATCCATTTCATATTTACTCTATTCACCTGCGAAACTTACCATACAAGTTTTGCCATCTACTTACTTATGACATACTTTTAAGATATATCAAGATGTAAGCTATCTGCGTAAATGAAAGTTTTGATGAAGTTATTTAACAGCTATAATCCATAACATTATGGGTTACATAACTAATAAATATATTCTTTAATGAATACAGCTAAACTAGTATATGTTAGCAGAGAAGAAAAGATTTTTCTTAAGCCTTGGTTATCTATTCAAAATTGAACCAACTTTTGCCTAACTAATCAGACAAAATAAATGTATTTCTTTTTCAGATGAGACATGAAACAAACTTTAAGTTGCCAATTACATGTTAATGTCATTAAAATTTTACAAGTGTATAAATAACCTGACTAAAAGAGTTATTTGTTACAAATATATTGAACAAGAACCACAGCATATGAGATTAAAATAGAACCAATATTCTTTGTACTGTCTTCAGAAACCTCAACTGTCTCTTCCTGATGCTAAGTATAAGTTTCCTTTTTGTTTGTATCCTCTCCAAAAATTTGTTGTTGCTCACATGTTTGGTTCATGGTATCCTCAGTATCTTTCTGTAGAAGCACATTTCTGTTAAAGTCACTCCTTCATCCTTGAGAAGATTGTGCAGCATTCTCCGTATTCTTTACTTTGTTTCCAGTGAAATCTTCCTGTCTCTTAATACTTTGTTTGGGTTTTGAAATGCATCCTTGACCATGCCAATATGCCAGTGAATCTCAGTTTTGCACTTTGTTCTTTGTTAGAACACTTCCCAGGTATTTAAATTTCTGTACCTGCTTGAGTTTAGTATTCCCAACTTGTAATTGGTATTCTGGGTTTCACTTTTTACTTATGACCATGCATTCAGTTTTCTTGTAGTTTATGCTTCGTCCTTTCTTTTTGCTTTCTTTAGCTACCTTTTTTAGAAAGTCTTGTTTCCTTTCTATGTCTGCTATGAGCACAGTATCATTCGCATATCTTATATTGTTCAAATTGTGGCTGCTGCTGATAACAAATCCTGGCAGAGCTTCTATTTCTCTCAGAATTCCCTTGCTGTATAAGTTAAATAGATCCAGTGAGAAAACACATTCTTGTCTTACACCTCTTTCAATTTTTGTATATCTGCTGAACTTGTTAGCTGTCTGTTTGCAGGTGTAACCTAACCAGACTTAAATTAAAAATATTTTTATCATGTCCCATTAGAATTATTTAATCACTTATTTGTGATTGCTCCTCATCAACACTGTAGAGTCATTCCAGTAAATTAAGTGGCTACTGAACCAAACCTGCTTATGCACATATAACTAAGATAAAAATACAAGTCATTGCACTTGTGAGTTTTAATGAATTTGATTGCTTCTCTTATTGTACTTTATCATAATGTTTCAGCCACCTATTCCTTAACTGTTCTCAGGTGTATCCCAGAATACAACAGACACTTCAATAAGACCCAAAGTTATGAGGCTGAAAGACTTATATAAAATAAAAACCAAACAACAAAAACAATTATTCAAATTTGCCTATAAACAGTGTTTTAGCAATTACTGTTTAAAATTACTGGTGTTTTAAGATCAAATTCCAGCCAAAGCCATTGCATTTATTTTACAAATATCCTTGGAAAGATATGAATCTATCTTTTTTAACCCACCCTCAGATAGAATTAACAGTAGACTAACATTGCTTGGCAACCAGTCTAGAAAAAGAAGTCAGAATTCAAAACAGATAGACATGGGGTTAGCAACTCTACTCCATAAAAATTTACTTGCAAATAAAACATCAGCATCAACTACTGTGGTGAAGCCAAAGTTTGATTTACCAGAGGAGTCTTCACATTAACCTAGATTCATTTGAAAAAAATTCAGTTTCTTAAAAAAACAAATCTCCAAGTCTCTCATTTATAAATCAGTCATTTGTAAGTTATTTTCAAATTACTACTGTAGTGAGTTTCCTGAAACTATGGCCTGATGTTAAAAGAAGCAAACTTTAATTGGTATCATCATATAATTCCCAACTAGGTATTTATGCAGATGACACATGCATTTATTCTTGACTTAGTAACAAATCTGACAATGTTAATCTAACAACTGCTCTTGAAAAGGACCTTTAATCTCATCTCATCTAATCTTCAGGTCTTAATAGTGGTGTTGTCGCAAGTTTTTTGTAATGCCTGTAGAAGGTGGCAATGTTTGTTTATTCTGAGTATACTGGGTTGGCAGTTTCCTGGTTGCTGCTTCTGACTGGTAGTTAAGAGCCCAAACTCTTGCATAGTGTCATGAGAGGCTGCTCTGATCAACAGTTAAATAATATCAGAGTTTTTTGTAGTGCCATGTTGCAAGTGTCTCTGGGGGGCAACCCTGAAGCCACATTATGCTACAATCTGCACCAGATTCCTTCCTACACATCTTGCATTTGACAAACAACTGACACTACTACTCTAAGCTCTTCTTACCAGAAAATCTCTAATTATGACATCACAAAGTAAGAATTAAAGCTAAACAAAAATTGCTTAAACCTGTTAACATTTTTCTCAAACATTGGTAGTATCCATAACAACATTTGTAGTGTTGAATCCTTCCTTCAAGTAAACTCACCCGGCATCTTAGCTCTGTGAAACTAACCTTGACTCTTCTATTTCTCCCTCTGATTTCTATATCCCTGGTTACTTTCCCCTCTTTAGGAAGGACTCCAATGTCCATATGCATAAAATTAGCATTTATGTCAGTGAACATCATCTAGCTAGGGTGATTTCTCTTGAATCTTCAGTTAATTCCTACATGTGTCTCCATCTCTCCCTACTAAGCTTGGTTAGCTATTTTTTCTTTCGCTACCACTCCCCTTCATCTTCTGACTATTTTCTACTTGACAGCACCTTGAACAATATAGAAAAGGCCATTTCCTCTCATCCATATGCTCATATACTTGTGGAGACTTTAACACCTACCATGCCAAGTGACTGGAAAACTGTCACAGATCTTGCTGGTGTCCATACCATGAATTTTTCAATCCCTCACTCCCTTACACAGGTGATGGATTTCCCCATGCATTTCTCTAATAAACCTAATTTTTCACTTCTCTCCCTGACACTTGTCATGTCATGCAGCTTCGCTCTCTAGGTAACTCTGATCATGCTGTGGTTTCTGTTTATATCTCCTTCCATTTTCCCTCCGCCCAGCAGAATATCTTGCTGTTACCAAAGAGCAGACTGGGAGTCATTCTGCAATTTCCTGTGTGACAACCCTTAGAACAAAGTTTTAGTCTTCCTGTTGAAGACTGTGCATCTGAAATCTACTCTTGGTTTTAAGATGGCATTAATGCTTTTAATCCCAGCCAAGAAGTTATGATTTAAACCCCATTTGTTTCCCTGGTTCTCCTCTGCTTGCTCAGCTGCTATTGCCCACAGAAATCACTTCTTTCGGCTTCATCAGATTCACATGTCTGACCATAATAGGCACCTTTTTGCCTCTACTCATAATGAATGCAATAGTACCCTAAATGATGCTAAGCTGTTGTTTGCTGACAGAATGAAGCAACATATAGCATCCCACAAGTTCAGCTCCAAAGACTACTGGCAACACTGTGAAAATGTGTTAAACAACAGCAAGCCCTCAATCCCTCCTTTGATTAATTTGAGGTCCTCACATCTTCAGCAGACAAAGTCAAGTGCTTTGCCTGCAGATTCTTTATCAACTTAACATTTGATTCATCTGAAATATTCATACTTGACTTCCCACCAAGAAGTGATGCTCAGCTGAGTGACATTCACATTACCTCCTCACTGGTCTCTAACATAATTTCAAAGCTTGACCCCATAAGGTGAGCAAAGGTGATGGAATCCCAGTCCCTGTCCTGAAGATATGTGCCCCAGAACTCTCCTCTGTCCTCTCCAAACTCTACAACTACTGCCTCTCTGCTTCTTGCTTTCCTGACTGCTGGAAGGCCTCCTCTGTGGTTCCTGTATTTAAGAACTCTAAAGAACCCTCAGACTCGTTTTCACCCTATCAGCCTCCTACTGATTTTTGGCAAAGTGTTTGAGGTCATTACCAATGCCAAAGTGATTCAACATCTCATAGTTCACAGCCTCTTCTCCAACAATCAGTATGGTTTCTGCTTCACCAGGTCTACTGCTAATATGCTAACCATCACAGAGTATATATACCAGGATATGACAAGAATGGCAAAGCTTGAGCTCTTGCCCCAGATATTTCCAATTTAGGAGGGAGAGAAAAATTTAATGGCTTCTGCTCCAATGAGCTTAGCTCCATGGTATCCCCTCTGCATGAATTTACTCAAGCTACTAGACTAGCAACTAGGTCCCACCCTTTTACAGCAAAACCAATCAAATGTAACAACTTATATTCTATCAGCTTCTTTTCTCACACTTCCCGCCTATGGACTTCCCTTCCATATATTTGCTGACAGCCACAATCTCCAAGAATGTAAATGCAATGTCAATTGCCATCTCTTATCTCACTGACTCGCATCCTTTCCCTGACAACGCTTTTATCATGTTCTTTGTCCTTTCCACTCTACCATCATGCAGCTCTCTTCATATCAGTGTCCTCTTCCTTCTCTTACCTATTCTCTGACACCTCCTGTAACTTGTCCCTCTTTCTCATCACTCTCCTCTTATGTAACCCTCTGCACACCAGTGGCAGTACTGCCTTGCTTGTGGTGAAATGATTATTAAAAAATCACTGGTTAATTATGGAAAAAAAAAAGTTTTATAAATTTTAAAGGCTCTAAAACAAAACTGTTTTTCTTCATTCACCATAGAGAAACTTTTCTGAATGTTATCAGCTTGGCTGATACTTAATTCTAGAATAACACACTATGCCTTTTTGGCTATGCATTTCTTCTGAGTAACTATATTGAATCAAATCCATCTCTTGCAAGTGAAGTTGGTTCACTGTTATACCAGAAAATTTCTTAGCAGAATTCATCTTACACATTTATAAATCTACCTTTGTTGATGCAGTGAACACTGTTGCCATGTCTGGCTTAGTGCATCAGCTGTACATCTAGAGATTCTTGATAAAATTCAAAGAAGGATCTATAATCTATTCAATCCTGACCAGGCATCTCAATTTCAGTTACTTTTTCACCAATGTGATGTGTCTTCCTTCTGCCTTTTCTACAAATATTTTTATAACAGTTCTGATTAGTCCCTGGTGCCCCAACTACATACATGATACTAGATAGATAACTAGGTCTCACTTTTTTACTGTTGAAATAGCTAGATGCATCCAACACTTCTATCTGAACAGTTTCTTTTCTTATACTTCACACTTGTGAAACTCCATTCCTCATTAAATACAATCTTATAAAACTTTAATGATCAAAAATTGTCAATCTCCATCTTGTCTTCTTGAACCCTGTTCATTTTTTTGACCTTTCCTTAATCCACTCTATTTTCAGGTCTCTCATTCTCTTTTACTCCATGTAACCCTTTGATTGTCAGAATCCTGATGAATAGAGCGAGAAGCAGAATCAGGCCAGAGATAGGGCAGGAACAGTGCGGGTTCGTCAAAGACACTGGAACAAGGAACGCCATATTCATGATTAGGATGCTCTCTGAAAGGGCATTACAAATGAAGAAAGACTTGTACCTATGCTTCATTGATTACGCGAAAGCATTCGACAAAATACGACACAAAGAATTGATGGAAATGCTAGGCAACCTCGACATTTTCGGCAAAGATATAAGAATAATCAAGAATCTCTACTGGCAGCAAACGGCCTGCATACGGACAGGTAACGACCTCAGTAGATACACAAAGATAGAAAAAGGCGTAAGACAAGGATGTGTCTTTTCACCGGATTTGTTCAACCTATACAGCGAGAATATTTTGAGGACCCTAGATGACACACCAGGATTTATTATTGGAGGCCACAACCTGAACAACATAAGATACGCGGACGATACAGTACTGATTGCGGACACGGAAAGGAAACTGCAAGATCTCATACAGAAAGTAGCAGTGGAGAGTGACAAGAAAGGACTACAAATAAACTTTAAGAAAACTGAGTGCATGGTCATCAGCAAAAGATACAACCCAAAATGCCAAATACAGGTGGGGGATAACAGAATCAAACAAGTCCAAGAATTTAAGTACCTAGGAAGTGTTCTAACAGGAGATGGAAAGTGCGACACGGAGATCCGAAGGCGAATTGGCATGGCAAAGGACGCGTTCCAGAAGATGAGCAAAATACTAACACACAGGAAGATCTCAATAGAAACGAAGAAAAGAGTGCTAGACTGCTACGTGATGTCAGTTCTTCAGTACGGCTGTGAATGCTGGACAATATCATCGAAAATGAGGACAAAACTGGAAGCGGCCGAAATGTGGTTCTACAGAAGGGTGCTACGGATATCGTGGACTGAGCATACAAGCAACGACGAAGTGTTAGAAAGAATGGCAACAAAAAGGAAATTGATGCTGAGCATCAGGAAGAGACAACTGAAGTTCCTGGGACACGCAATGAGGAAGGAGAGCCTGGAGAACCTGATACTGACTGGACAGATAGAAGGAAGGAGAGACAGAGGAAGGCAGCGGATAACATATCTGCAGAGTCTGATCAGGTGGATGACGGAACGGGGGTTGCCAGGAGCAACAGGAGCAAACATACTAAGAGCCACAAGGGATAGAGAGACGTGGAGATCCATGATCGCCTACGTCCTGAAGGGACAGGGCACATAGAAGAAGAAGAAGAACCCTTTGCATTATAGTTGAAATGCTTGGGGTTGAAATAATTAAAAAAATAGATTGTCTCATCGTGAAGTAATGGTTTACAAGCTAGTCTCACAGACTATGACTAATCTACACTGAGGGGACCATACACTTTTGGCCTTATTCCAGACTAAATTAGATTTAACAAATATCACTCAGATTGTTTCTCTGTACAGCAAGAATTAGAAAGTTTATCACAAGTTCAGTGGGGAAGTGGATAAAATGTTTTAAAATAAATCAATATTGATGAGGAAATTCACTTTAAGTAACAAAGCAAATTTTAAGGAAAAAAGGAAACAAAAACATACATTAAAATCAGAAAGAAACAGTTGAAAATTATGAGATGCATAATAAGGAAAGAAGTGTTGAAGAATTTGACACTCACAAGACATTGTGACAGTTAAGAAGCAAGCAACAAGTAACATGCCTAACAAGAGAGTGCAAATAGATAGCAGAACAGTAACTGGGAAAGGACAGTAAAAGGAGAAACTTGCTTAGAATTACAAAGGGTAAGAAGTTGTGGAGAGTCATGATTGTTCATGCCCTGATAGAAAACAGGAGATAAAAGAAGAAGCTATGTACAAGGATGAGAAAAAAAACTTGTTTGAAAGAGTATTTCAGAAAAGAATAAATCAAGGTGTTTGTCTACTAACTGATATGATAAACTGATTACATTTACCTATCCCAATATTTGACACACAAATTTTAGAAAAAATTATAATCAATTTCCTTTTCTTTTTGATTTTTTCCAAAAGTTAATTATTTGCTGACAAAAACATCTTTTTTCTTTCCATGAGAATATCTTAATATTCCTTCTACTGTTTCCTTTTTTTGATGATTCTCAGTTATAACGAGCTGAACATCTGTATTTCCCTGTAGTTTAAACACCTTTTTTTTATTATAGACTCTGAAAGCAGGACTTTTATTTCTATAAAAAGCTTTCTTGCTTTTTTTGGTCATGTCTAGAATATGTAACTAAATTATAACTAACCAGAATGTCAGTTTTCATACACTCCTGCTCACCATTTACATATGTATAAAAAAAGGATAATAGTGAAGAATAAAGTAAAGGTGTTATACATTTTCTTTCATGAGAACATGAACATACATGTAAAAACATTTACATCTATATACAATCACAAATCAATATAACAGCATTTACAAATAGCTCTCATTATGACTGAGCTCTCTAGAAAAGAAAATTTTAAAAACAGTTTCCACTTCTGTGATATACAAATCACTCTACAGAAATGAATTAAGTTCTTTTGGTGACTGGCATGTGTATACACTGCTTATATACAACACATTAAAATTTCCCTTCTCTGATTCCATGCACCTATGGCTTAGGGGTAGCAACTCCGACTGACACCAAATCAATCGAGTTTTGATCCTGGCCAGAAGCAAGTGCATGTATCTAGCCACACTGATGAGTTGTGATACAGCAAAACAGGCTTGTATGTGGATGACTAATATATATATATATATAGGGTAGATAGGGATGGAATAAAATTGTGTGTCCAAAGTAACACTTTTCTTAAAAAAGTGCTCAATACAATGTAGAGCAAATAATATTTATTTAGAATTTATAACAAAACTGAATACAGCAAAAGAAAGAATCTGAGAAAAAGCAATACTAGGGACCATAGGTACTGGATGCGCAGGACTCGGGTTTTTTCCCACAGAAAAATATGACAAACTGCAAGGAAAAAAGAAAAGTCATCTTTTGCAGGAAGAAATCAGAAACGGTGAAGAAGAGAAATGAATAGCAATACACATTGGGATGAGACAGCAAGGGGCATGGACCAAATGGAGCTCTATGCTGAAACACCAAATCAAATGGTCCGAAATATGGCACGGTGACTCCAAATTAAAATTTCTGATTCGGACAGTATATGACACCCTGCCAAGTCCCACAAACTTACAATTACGGTATAAAACCCAGTCACCAAATTGTCATCTTTCTGGGCACAAAGGTACCTTAAAACATATCCTGAGTAGCTGCAAATCTGCACTAGCTGACGGGCACTACAGGTGGCACCATAACGAAATCCTAAAAGAGATCGTGAAAATAGTTCAAAATGCTATCAAAGAGAATGTTTACAACCCAGACACAAGGCAGATAAAATTTATTAAAGCGGGCGCGAAAATCCCACGAAATAGAAAGGTAAATCCAAACCTGCTATCTCCTGCAACAGACTGGGAACTAAGGGCCGATATAGGTTCAAGATTGAAATTCCCATAGCAAATTGCCATCACAAAACTTTGCCCAGATATAGTTTTCTTCTCACATAAATTGAAGAAGATAGTCTTGTGGGAACTGACAGTCCCCTGGGAAGAAAACGCAGAGGAAGCTCATGAAAGGAAGAAGTTAAAATATGACGAACTGCTGGAGAGTTGCAGGGTTAAAGGCTGGAGGGCTAGCTGCATTCCTATAGAAGTGGGGACTAGGGGATTTGCAGCAAGGTCCTTATGCAAAGCCTTAACAGATATTGGGATAGTGGGAGTAAAAAAAAGGAAAGCACTCAAGTCCATAACCGAAACAGCAGAAAAAACAGCTAATTGGTTATGGATCAAAAGAGAGAGTGCCTGAATTCCAAATTGTTAGCTAAAATTCCCCGAAATTCTGCGTCTAAGTTAATGTTTTGGACAAGCTTATGTATGGTTTGCCTCTAAATGGAAAATGGCTCTGACTGTCGCCAATCAGAAGAATTTGCAAGGTTTTGTACCGGGCCTAAACATAATTTTCCAGTCTGAAAGTGCTTATCGAGGGTGGGCCAGAAACTGATCATCTCTGGTCGGGTCGGTGCGGTATGATGTTGAAAGACCTGAAACCCCCTAGTGATCCTCGCAATGACATCACTGACGACACCCTCTAGCTCCCCCGTTACGGTGCGTATGTTTGAAATGTGTTATTCATCACTTTTTTCTTCGCTGTTTCTAAATTGTTCTGCTCCAAAACTCATGATTATTTTGCTCATAATTTCTAGTCATTTGTCAACGGAGCCTTTCAAAATCAATGTCAGGATCTCGCTGACGTCCAAATCAAAAGCTTGCCAAGAGTTTGTATCTGTTGCTGCAGGCCATTTGATCTTTTTCCGAAAATTACTTGATGTTATGTTGCTGGACATATTGACCCCTACTTGGAAGAACTGGGTACTGTGGAGTGCATCCTGGCCCTGCTCTTCTTGGTTCTCACCAGGAGAGTATAGTGTTTATCGAGAGTGGGCCAGAAACTGATCATCTCTGGTCAGGTCGGCGCGGTGAGGGGGGTATGATGTTGAAAGACCCGAAACCCCCAAGTGATCCTCGCGATGACATCACTGACGACACCCTCTAGCGCCCCCATTACGGTGCGTATGTTTGAAAACAAATATGTTATAATATCAATACAAAAGTACCAATTTTGTTTTGACACTATCTGTGTCTTATCAAGAAATAGTATCAAAATAAAATGGTTACTTTTGTAGTGCTATTATAACATATTTGTTATAAATTCTATATAACTATTACATTATATATATGAGAGGCAAATATGAATACATTGACTGGTTGCCAGCTAAGGCTATAGAACACAATGTCCTATTATTTAACACCTAACTAGAGAGAAGAGACAGATTAATACCTTTATCAAAGGTATTTGAGCATAAGTGAATGCAAGGAATTCAACTAGAATTTGAACTCGGTTCCCTGATTTGTTGTTCCAATATCCATTGTGCCACAATGCACATCTTGGATAATAATAAACAATAAAATAAAGATGTTATACATTTTCTTTCTTAAAGATATGAAAACACATGTAAAATTATTTGCATCTATCTACACAGCCACAAATCAATACAGCAGCACTGATAAATAATTGCATACATGTATATATATGAGAGGCAAATATAAATACATGCATTATTTTTTATTTTACATTTTTAACTATTATAACAGCTTTTTAAATGTGTTCATTTCAAGTGCAGCTATTTCTCTTCCTCTTTGGGGAAAATATTTGTCTAAATTGGTATATCCAAATAAATAAGGTTCCCTTATCTCCCTCCTGTCAGTTTTAATTAACATCAGATTGGTCAGATGCCACAACTAAGACAGTCACTAGCATTACCTATATATATATATATATATATATATAGGAAAAACTATTAAAAAGTTGTAAGTTTAAAAATGTATTTTTTTTACAGTATTTGTTTATTTATATTAATAATAATAATAATAGAAATAAACAAATACTGTCAAAAAAATACATTTTTAAACTTACAACTTTTTAATAGTTTTTCCTATACATATCAAGACAGTATACGTGGATCATCACTATGTTATATATATATATATATATTTTGAGCATTTATGTGCAAGTTCATATCAGTAAAGAAATACTGAGAACAGTAAAGAAATTAATTAAAAAAAAATTAAGTCAGTAGTTGTTTTGCAAGTAGAAGACTTGTTGTGAATCTATGATTATGACAGCATAAAACATTTTTTTTTGTTAATTCATACACACAGATTTAACTGATTATTGTAACTGTTATTCAGTGCTCAGTAATAGCAATAACTGATAGTTTACACCAATGATTTAGTGACGATATGTGTCTGTAAAATTTTAGCACTCTTATTTTCATTATTTTATTTTTAATCGTTTCACCCCAAGCAAGGTGGTACCACCACTGATGCACAGGGGGCTACATAAGAGAGTAAACATTTAGGGAAAAGGAGAGTGAAGAGAAAGACGAACCAGCCACAGGGAGTGCCAGAGGCCAGAGAAAGGGCAAGAGAAGGATGGGAACACAGGTGTGATGACAGTTGCAAAGGTAGAGAAAAAGAATAAGAAGATACAAGAACTGGAGTCAAGTGGATAAGAGATGGGAACTGACATTGCATTTAAATTCCTAGAGGTCGTAGCCATCAGGAAAGCAAGTATATGGAAGGGAGTTTCACAGGTGGGAAGTGTGAGGAAAGAAACTGCTGGAATAGAATTGTCAGCTGCATTTGGTTGATTTAACTGTAAAAGGGTGAGACCTTGTGGCCAGTCTGGTTGCACAAGTAAGTTCTTGCAAAGAGGGCACCAGTGACCTAAGTTTGTTGAAGCAGAAGCCATGAAAATATTTGTAGAAGAGCCAGAGAGAAGCCACCTGTATATGGCTGTGCCAGTGAACCACAGGTTGAACATAAAAGAAAGCAAAACTTGGGAACTGAGAAAACTGTAGAATATCAAAATAAGCATCTGGTTAAAAATAGTTAAGTATTTGGAACTGAAGGATGTGTGTTGTGATGCAGTGGATATCGGCTTAGAACAAGAAAATGGGGAGCTGAGTTCAAATTCCAGTTGAATTCCTTGCATTCACTTATGCACAAATACCCTTGAGAAAGGTATTAATCTGTCTCTTCCCTCCAGTTATAGGCTAAATAACAAGACACATAGAATTCTATAACCTTGGTTGACAACCAGTCTACTGCAGACAGTAAAGGATAATTTTCTGCCCAGTCAGTTATGTCTCTTTCAAGACATGATCACCCAAGCATGTATCACATTTGGCACTTGACTGACTGATTTGGAACTGTCATGAGAACACACATGGTAAGATGAGAAATTCAAATAAAAAGCAAGACTGTATAGACCAACACATCTTTGAAGTCGGCAAGAAAGTTGCTGGAGATCTGAAAAGACTTGATGTCACTCAATCCCCAGTAAAACAACCAGGTATTTGGAGTCTACATACAAATGCATGAAATGATAATAACTCCAAAACACAGTTTTGTTTTGCCCAACACTCATAATCATTTTCAGGATTCTTTTTTTTTATGTTTCAGCTTATTTTTTTTTTTTTTCCAAGGAAATTCTTCATGGCAAGTTAAAAAAAAAAAGACTAATTGCTGAGGGAGAGATTTGCTGTAAAGAGCCAATGAGAAATAAATTACCTAATTATTTTAAGTGGTAGGAGATATATATCTTTGAATGTAATATTATTTTACAATAAATGTTATCAACACTCTTTTAATGAAATTTTAGATAACATTTTAATTTTAAACTGCTCCAGCACATATATAGAAATATATTCAGAATTTTAAAAAAACTGCATTTTGCTAATCAGTCAATTATTATGATAACCAGCAAATGCTATAAAATTCAGAATCAGAGACCAAAAAAGAAAAATGAAATACTGTTAATATGTTTTATGTAAAAACTTATATTTAATTTTAATAATACATAGTGTTTCTATTGGATCAGTATGTGCTGCATACCTACCTATATACAGGAACAGCATGTTCCTATCCTCTTAAATACCCAGACACTATTGAGGAGAGTAGAAAGTGACTAGCATTTCAGTAGTAGTGTATCTACTTCAGACAGCATGAAAGTCTTACATTTGTTGATATACTATTATTCCCAACCTCCATTTTGATGATTATTCACACAGTAACATTTTAGGGTTACACCACTGGTAATATTTTTTTCTTTCCACTTTGTTTGTCATTGTAACCATATTAATATGCTTTGTTCTTAACTGAGCTGTGATGAGTGATAATCAGTTAGTTTTTCTTTTTTTGTTATATTTTTGTCTTATATTCACCACTTTATGGCAAGTAATATTTTTCTTATACTTGGTCTTATCTCCCCAACAACTTTATTTAAATAAATTTGTATTATATATACATATTATATGAATACGACATTTTAAAAGTTCGGTTCTTGAAGACATAATAAAATGCAATGTTCCAAAAAGGTACAGACTTAGCTAACTAGTTTACAATGCTGACAATATTTATTTCCATGTAACGGCTAAGATGGTTGAAAGTCCCAAAACACAAACATGACACAAAACATAAACATGGATTTTTGATGCTTTATCCACACTTTTCATCCATATGTGAAACAGCTTATCTGAAATTTGGAAAAATACAAAAGAAATAGACCTTATCAGTTGGCTTTAATGCAAGGTCTATTTAATTCTTTATTGTATTTATGCTATATATATATATACTAGCAGTATAGCCCGGTGTTGCTCGGGTGTAATGAAAGCTTTAAAACTAATCCATGGTTCTGGAGCTCAGACTCTTTGGACGTTGGCACGAAAGACTAAAAAGCAATAGTTGTTTCCAGTTAAAGCAAAACCGTAGACTGAAAGAAAAATGAATGGATGTAAGTCAAATTTTAATTTCCTGGTGTTGATATCAAATAAGTTTTTTTCATCGTAAACTGAATTTTGAAGGCTAAATAAGTCCTCTGAGTAAATGGTATCATGGCTGAGACTAAGAACTACAATTATACCTACTTAGAGCCAAACCTGAAGCAAAAACTAAAATAAAAGGGCTGAAAAAATACAGACATAGAGGCAGAGAAACAGACACACACACACAAGCATCTTGCCTTTTATATATATATAATCGATTTTCTGCACTATTGTAAGAACTGCAACCTTGAAACTTCTGAATATCGTTTTTTATATCTTTGTCTATGAGTGTATCAAATTTGATTTAAATCAAACCACTTCTTCTATAACCCAATTTTTTGTATTATTGATTTTCGATAATTATTGAGGGTACCTTGACACAAAACCTAGTTAAGAACACTCGCAGACGTTTATAGTACAACTGTGTAAATTTTCAAGAAAATTGATTCAGTCATTTCAGAGTCTATAGGTAACAGACACACACAGAGACACACACACAAAGTTCCATTTATAAATAAGTTTATATATATATATATACACACACACATATACATCAGTCAGTTAAATGCTGTATATGATACATGTTTAAAAAATCATGTTTCTTTTGATCCATGACTGGCTAGGCAGAAGATTTTCTTGCATTGGGTTGCCATTTATTTATGTTGCCAACCAAGGCTATAGAACCCAATTTCTCCAGCTATTCAACCCAAAATTGGAGGCAGAAGAGATGGATTTATACCTTTCCCAAAAGTATTTGCACCTAAATGAATACAACAAATTCCACTGGAATTCAAAACGGATCCCCAATTTATCGTTCTAAGCCAATATCCATTACACTACAAGGCACACACACATATTAGATGTTATGCATATATATATATTTGCATAACACCTGATACACTGTGCACAGGTACTACAGTGATCCAAGTCAGTATGCACAGATCTTATATTGATTTGAGGTAGGCAAATAGAACATTGATCCAAGACAGTGTACAGCAACTATGAACTGAGAGAAATATGCCAACCCATATATAAATAATCTCATCATTCTTTTTATGACTAACAGTACTTTCTTTAATTTCTTTTGATTTTTTTTTATAAATTCATGAATTTATATTAAATGTACTTACAGAAGGTCGTTTTTCATATGCAGAAAAATACAGATAATTTATATTTTAATCAATATACTAAATATGTACACATACTTTTCCATGATTACATGTACTTATACTGTAAATATTTACTCAACTAAGTATGACATAAGATCAAATGAGTAGAATGGGGTGAGGGGAAAAATTGTTTTACATTAACCTTCAAAAATAAGAGAACCTACCAACTTAGAAAATCTGTGTTCTTTTGGCTGGACTTGAAAGCTGACCTCAAGAATCAGTGGAAAAATATGCAACTATTTCATCTATGAGTCAGGCCACAAATACAAAGAGACGATTTTTGTAAACTATTATGAAACAAATATCTGCTACAACTGTTGCCAAAGCACAGTAATAATGATAATAATTTTGTATATAATAAGACCAAATTGAATTAAAAAAAAAAAGAGATAGACTCTTTTTTTTGACAACATTCATTGATTTTTAAAGCATATAAACCATTTATGTGTTATTCAAAGTTGAAACATATTTTGGATTGTAGGCGATTGCCTACATTACCTGGTGCTTTTTTTTTTATCAAAGTACTATCAGAGCTTCATGTTGCTTAACTTTGGAGATCTAATAAGAAGCAGTGTTTTCATTATGATTTGATGGACTTTTTTTTGACTTGAACATCTTTATTACTTATCTTGACTTTCATCTGGTATTGAACATTGACATCTGGCACTTGCAAATTTTTAGAAATCCGATATCTATTACATCTATCATTAAATAACAGTAATGATGATAAATATACAATTCTGACAACACCAATTAAAAAAAAATATTGAAGTAGGAATCCTTATTTCTTGTAAATCATCATTTGTAATCTGGCTTTTACCTGGGCTTGAACACAGTCCTCTGGTATACAACTATTTCAGTTATAGTTGTTATGTCTGGTTTATCTCGCAGTCTCAGTACTCAATACACCATTATGCATGACATAATAGGGTGCTGATAGTTATCAGCTTAGCACTTAAATAAAAAGCTAATTTGCATAGGATACCACACCTTCCCTGAATCAGAGTGGTTGTATCCCCTTGTTTTTCCTTTCGCTACGTCTAACTACTCTTGATTCTTATAGTTTTTGCTTTTGCTTCTCTCTCCTACTTTTTATTGGCAACCTTGGCATTTCTTCATCCTCTTCATCAGTTTTTTTTCCTCCATTTTTGTCCATCCTCATCACTCACTTTCTCTCCTATTTTTCTCTTGCCTTTCTGTTCTCTGCTCTGCCTCCTCCTTGTAGTTAATTCCTCCTCCTGACATTGGTCTTCCATCTCTACATTGTCTAACACAATCCTTTTTCTAAATTAATCCACATGTGCTAAAATATACTGCCCCTTCTTGATCAAAGTCGTATTATTGCCTCTCTACGAAAAAAAGTTGGCTTCTTTGGGATTTGCACTTTTGTCTTTCTTGTCCCATACTTTCTCTCTTGTGGTGAAAGACATGATAATGGGGGCTCTAATATGTCTACCCATGATAACCAATGGGCTCAACTTTCTCTTCCCATGTAGTATTGACCTATAGCTGAGGAACATTCTAGCCAGAAACACGTCAATGTTTTCAGTGATGGGAGGAAATGCCTTCAATGTCATTTTAAATGTTTGTACCATCCACTTTATTATTCTGTTGGATTGAAGATGGTATGGGGGAGTCTTATATGGCATGCAGCTTATCTGCTTTAACCATGTACACAAATTTTTGTCTCAAAATTCAAGAGCATTATCTGAAACTAATCCTTGTGGAACTCCATTCCTTGCAAATATATCTCAAAATCTGTTTGAGTGTGGATGCTCTCCGGTCTTTAACTTTGGTTACTTCTGGCCAACTAGAGCACGCATCTACAATTTAGAGAAATGATCTGATGCTACTTATATGTACATGGTCCATATGTACTCTAAGCTATGTTTGTGCCTCTTTAGGCCATGAATAAGTTCTTTTTGCCTGATTCTTCTAATTTCATTGCATTTTGGACATTTATTAATAAATTCTTCAATATCTTTTGCAAAACCCAGCCACCAGGCTTGCAATTTTTATGTTTGGCATTTTGCAGTGACAATAAAATGCATGTCATTGTGTACCCCTCTCAATATGTCTGTCTTTAACATCTGTAGAGCTACTATCACTTTACCATTGCATATAATTCCATTTACAATTCTGAACTTATGCTGTATCTCCTTAAATGGCAACTCTGCTATTGAACAATTGTTCCAATTATTATTTTTTATTCTTTTGATTGTTTTGCTCAATACTGGATCTTGATCAGCCTCACTTTTTAGCTTGTTGGCTGAAAGCATGTCTGTTTCTACTCATTGAATTATTCTTTCATCCTCAGTTCCATGTTCATCATGTGCTCCTTTTAAAAACTGAAATCTCGATAAAGCATCTACATGAGGGATGGTATTTTCCTTATCATATACAATGTCAAAATCAAATCCCATGATTTTAATGGCCCAGTGTAAAATTCTTGACAACATAACCTTTGGCAACTCCTTCCTTGGGTTAAAAATAAACTTTAATGGCTTGTGGTCTGACTTCAGTAGAAATTTCTCAGCTAGTAAAAGATTTTGTGCCGATTGTTTGAAGCATGAGCTTCAAACAATCGCTAAGGCCTCTTTTTCAATGTTTGAGTAATTTATCTTTGCCACTGTCAATCTTCTAGATAAATACATTATTGGATGATCTTCTTGCAAAAGGATGACAGCATTCACTTTCTCACTTGTGTCCATGGTCAAGAATATCTGGGTTTTTTTTTAGGATCAAACACCCTTGTTATTGGTTTCTTTTTCATAATTGCTTTTAGTATCATAAAAGTATTATTTCATCTTTGTGTCCATTCAAATTGTGTCCTTTTTACACAACTCTGACAATGGTTCAATTAGTTCATTATATTTTGGGATGAATCTACTGCAAAAATTTATCAAACATAAAAAGGATTCAAGCTGCTGTAAATAGTCTATGTTTAATTCTAAATTTATATGGTCACTTTGCATGCATTTTAGTACTTTTTGTTTATGCTGCGGTTCATTATGTCCTTCAGTTGTTTGTGATAGAATCAGCTCGTCTTCAGTTGACAAGCCTTGAGTCCCTTGTTTTTCAAGTTTGCAGTGTTTTGCCTATCCCTTGAGTCTGTGTACATACTGCATAATAGATTCCTCTAGCTGCTGCCTGGCTTCTAAAAATTTCATCCATTCAGCAGTGATCAGTTTTCTTTTAAACAACTTCCTCAAAAGATATCTGTTCTAATTGTTGTGGGTACATCATTGTGAATATTTTCTCTAATGCCTCACACCCAACAGAAACCATAATGTCCATTATTTGGTTCTGTCAATCTTCCATTCTTGAGTCTTTGAGATTATGCACTCTTGCTGTATCCACAAAGGCTTTTATCCAAATCTCGATGTATTCAGGACTGTCCATGAAACCCAAGCATTCTATCGGTGATGCCATTTGTTATGTCTGGTATATCTTGCAGTTTCTGTACTTGATACATGGTACACCATGACACAACATAATGGAGTGTCGACAGTTATCCATTTAGCACTTAAATACAACTCAGTTAATTTGCATAGGATTCTACAATAGGAAAGCCAGTTCTAAAATGCACTTAATATTTAGTAAACTAAGCTTACAACAGCACAAGAGAAAATCGAGTGGAGATGCTGTATTGCACTATTCTTCTTTCCAATTTGTGACAGCAGGAAAAAAAATCAGTTTTTGAAATAAAGGCATTTACTTGACTTGCACTTCAACCTTTGACATTAATAAGAAATACATAACTATTTTGGTTACAAGATAAGCTAATATTCTTACAAACATTTTATAATATCTTGACACTTGTTTTTTCACTGTACTGACTATAAAAATCAGTAAGGTACGTTCTTTTAATCATCCATCAAAGATAAAGGAAAGGCTTGAGGCCACAGAAATGTGTTTTACAGGAGGATGCTAAGAATACCATGGACAGAGCACATGTGCACCAATGAGGTGTTGGAAAGGATGCAGACGAGAAGAAAACTGATAATAAATATCAGGAAGAGACAAACGCAGTTCCTGGGAAATGTGGAAGGAGGTCAGATAAATGAAAGGAGAGACTGGGGAAAGCAGCACAAGACATACTTGTTAGGTTTGAGCAAGTGGTGGGCGGAGCTGGGCTTAGAAGAGATACCAAAGAAAAAAATATTGAGAGTGACAAGAGACAGAACCAAGTAGAAATCCATGATCGCCTACGTCCTGAAAGAAGAAGATGACACATGTCAATAACACCATTCCTGTCTATAAAGACTACAAAATATGTATATATTTGGCTCAACTGATGCTTTAGAAAAACAAATAAATTCACAGTTGCTTACAAAGTAACTTGTTTTTTTAAACATGAAAGAATCGAATTAAATATTGGCTTGGAACAAGAAATTGGACAGCTGAGTTCAAATTCCAGTTGAATTTGCTGCAAATACATTTGGGAAAATTATTAATCCATCTCTTCCCTCCAGCAATAGGTTAATAAATAAGATGGAGGGGGTTCTATAGCCTTGTTTGCCAACCAGTCTACTGCAGAAAGTGACAGAAATATACTGCAGGAAAATCTTCTGCCCAGTCAGTCATGTCTTATTTGAGACATGATCTCACAAGCATACATCACATATGGCATTTAACCGGCATTAGAGTTAAAGTGTTTTTGTATTTGTGAACGATATTAATTTTGTTGTTGTTTTCAAAATTTAATGCAATTGTTTAATGTAAGAAGAATTAATAACCTGATGATAATACAATTTTATTAAAAAAACAATTTGGGCTATTGCTTGTTTGGATGCTAAATCACTAGTAAGTGTGCCCAGAAAACAGTAACTATACCATTAATTCATTCACACTGTTATAAAATTAAAACAACTTAATGTGCATGCTGGTAAATTTAGTTGTTTATTTCTTCCAAGAAATCTTTACTTGAGAATTTATATCTTGTGTGATCAATTATGAAAGGGTTTATTTTTATTGCGTAAAGATTCTATGTCTGATGTTTATATGCAAACATGCATAGAGATGCCATTAAAATAAATCTTTACTAGACTATCCTGCTAAAACATTCTTCATTAAGTGTTCAACACTTGTAATCTTGTGTCAGACTGCTTCTTCTTCTACATGCTGAGTCCCTTCAAAATGTGGGTAATTATGGCTCTCCACAATTTCCTGTCTTTTGTAACTATTAATAAATTTTGTCTTTTACTTATTTCTTCTAACCCCTGTTCTGCCATCCATTTACTTAAGCTCATTAGATAGGTTTTACTTTGATTTTCACTGGCCTTCAATCTGTCCTATGAGTATCAAATTTTCCAAGCTTTCTTTCCTGATCATATGCTATGAAAATTTTAACTGTTAAGTGTTTTTTTTCTTTCTATTTCTTCTAAAACTTTGTTGTTGCTCACATTTTTGGTTCATGATATCCTCAGTATCCTCCTGTAGAATCCCATTTCTACTGTTTCAAATCTCTTCATTGCTAAGGAAATTATCCAGCATTTGCTACCATATAAGATAACTGATATTATGTAATATTATGTAATGATTTTATGTTCAATAATCTTTTCTTTGCTTCTAATGAAATTTTCCTGTTTCTTAATACTTTGCTGAGCTTTTGAAAGGCACCTTTCACTATCCCAAAGAGCTTTCAGATTTCAGTGTTGCACTTTTCTTCTTCTTTTAAAACACTCCCCAATTATTTGAATTGTTGTAATTCTTTGATTTTGTTACCTCTAATTTTTACTTTACATGTTGAGTTGTTTCTTTTCACCAATAAATCTTTAGTTAATAGAAACAAGATAGAGTTTAACTCAATGATTTATGCACTCATTTCTTAAACTGATTCTACTGTCATGATTTTATCTTCCCTAGATGCACCAAACTTGCAGCCCAGTGCCAAACTAAGTTAGGCTTAGTAATTACTGATGCTACAAGGTACACACCAACATGTATATAAAGAAATGGCTAAGTGGTTAGAACATTAGAATTTTAACAATAAGGCCAAGAGTTCAAAACCACTCCATAGTCAATATGTCAAGGTGGTTATTACTTTTTTTTTGTAAAGATTTTGAGAGTTGATCCCAGGATGCAGTACTATTGAAATGTGTATGAAAACCATACCATAGGTTCACACAAGCCTTCTAAGCAAAACTGCACAGACAAAGCAGTTTGGAAGTGGTCAATAGTTTTTTGGTTTTTTTTTTCAATTATTTCACTCCAAGCAAGGCAGAAATGCCACTGATGAGCTGGGGGCTACATAACTGTAAAAAGATTAATTAGAAAAGAGTGAGGAGTACAAACTAGTTAGAAAGGAGCAATAGAAAGCTGAGAATGCAGGTGCGATGACAGATACATAGGTGGAGAGAAAGGGAGGGTTATACGGGGGTGGGGAGAGAGCTAGAGTCCAGTGGTTAGTAGATGAGTATTGACTTTGCATTTAAATTTCTGGAGGTTGTAGCCGTCAGGAAAGCAAGAATACGGGAGCGAGTTCCACAGGCGGGAAGTGCGAGAGAAGTTGTGCCAGTACAAATTCACAAGTCATTGTGATTGTGTATTTGAACCTATTAGCCCTGTTAAGTTACTGATCATGATAGTGGATGCAATCTCGACTTGAAGCTGTAACTAAGGTTCTCCTTCTTCATGTGTCATGTCTTTTCAGGATGCAGACAATTATGGTCCCTATCTCTTGCTGCTCTTAACATTTTTCCTCTTAATATCTCTCCCAAAATCACTCCACAATGCACCTTCTCAAGCCCATCAAGTATGGTGATTCTTCTAAGTGCAGCATAGATGTAGTACAAAGCTGAAAGTATGGGACACCCAGTGAGGATTGAACTCACGACTCAATTGTAATGATTCTAGCAATACAAGCTTGCTAACCATTACACCACCCTGAGGTTCCCAAGCCCATTAAGTATGTCTTATGTTGCTTTACCCTGTCTTTCCCTCTACCTGTCCTGTGAGTAGATTCTCAAAGCCCTCCTTCCTCATTAAGTGTCTCAGAAACATCAGTTGCCTCTCCCTGATGCTAAGTATAAATTTCCTTTTCATCTGCGTCCTCTCCAAAACTTTGTCGTTGCTCACATGTTCGGTCTATGGTATCATTAACATTTTTCTGTAGAATCACATTTCTGTTGCTTCAAGTCACTACTTTAAAGAGACCGTTCAGCATTTGCTGCCATATAGGAGGACAGATATCACATAATAATATAGTACTCTTTTCTTTGTTTCTAACAAAATCTTCCCATTTTTAATACTTTGCTTAACTTTTGAAATGCATCTTTAAGGTCACTTAGTATAACTGCAGTATAAAGCTCAGGTATTGAAAAAACACAAATGTGTCTGAGCAGGCATCTGCAACAGGGACTGGTTAGCAACCCTAGCAAATGACTATACACAAAAACAGGAAGCTAACAATTGTTAATATTGATGAACATGTTACAAAAGAGCTGTAATTTAAGAAACATTGTGTTTCAATTGATGAATTGTTATTCACATGTCACCAATAAAAAATGTATTGAAAAACAGGCATATTGTATTTGTTACATATATGAATAAACAGTTGGATTTAGGTGTATGTATTCATATATAATCATGTATCTATGTAGGTTCTTAAATTAACATACACATTGTTATATACACAAGTAGATACATCTAAATATCTAGAACAAATAAAAACTACTTATATATATTCGTATCATGTTTCTCCTAATAAAACTAGAACTTTTTGTCCCTTGATAGATGAATGAAAACAGTTTGAGAAAAAGAGAGATTTCTATCCATCTCTGAGCATGCTTCCATAGATTTTGTTATTGTCTAATTCTCTAAGCATTTGTATCTTCAGACCATCTTTCAGTCACATTGTAGTCTCTAGAGGTATTGAATAAAAATGGTAGAATTATTAAAACAAATGCATTCAATTTGCATTCTATTGATAAGTGTGTGTGTGTGTGTGTATATATATATATATATATATATATATATATATATATATATATATACACACACACATAATACAAAGTTGGGCTTTAAAGTTCTTATGCTGATTAAAAAGGAGTGATGATAGAGCTGTGAAATCTTGCATGTATTTATTTCAACTCTTATTAATAACTGTATTGTTTCTTTCCAGGTGAAATGACATCTGATTGTTCAAAGAAAACAAGCTGATCACATCACATTAAAATCTGACATTCCTTGAAACAGATTTTACTGGTTTCCTTGAACATTTTCTAACCCTAGGTGAGTGTTGGGTTCATTCCTTTGAGTCAGAAACATGCAGTGCAAAAATTCCTTCTCACCTGCTTCAAAGAAGGCCAAGGTTGTTCCATCTTTAGAAAAAGTAATGGCCTCAGTATTTTTGAATGCAAAAGATGTTTGACTATCTTTAAAAGAGTCTCACCATCAATGAAGAGTATCATGTCAACTTGCTGAAGCAGTTAGAATAGGCTAACAAAACTAAATGCCCAGAAAAACTGATGAAAGGAGTTTTATCAGACAATACTTCAGCACAGAAGTCCTTAGTTTCATGTGGCTGCTGTGCATGTCTGTTGTTTTAAAATGTTTGAAGAAAATTATACTTGGCATCAGGAAAGACAGCTGAGGTTTCTGGAACATGCAATGAGGAAGGAGGGCTTGGAGAATCTGATATTCACAGGACAGAGAAAAAGAGAGACAGGGAAAGCAGCATGAGACATACTTGATGGGCTTAAGCAAGTGAATGGCAGAGTGAGGTTTGGGAGAAATACCAAAAGAAAATATGTTAAGAGCAATGAGGAACAGGGGTAAGTGGAAATCCATGATCACCTACATCCTAAAAGAACATGATACATGAAGAAAAAGATCACTATTCCTATTCTCATGATTTGATTATTATTTATTCCCCAACATGAAAAAAAAAACAAAAAAAAAACACTTCACTGGGAACCAGTATCACAGTGATAATGGTATCATATCTGCTGTTATCTTTTTTACCAAGAGGACAGTCTTGTTTGAACAATCAGATGTCAGTTTATTTGGAAAGAAACAATGCCTGTATTAATAAGCAAAGTTGGCATAAACACATGCAAGATTTCACAACTCAAATATCACTCCTTCATAGTCTATGAACTTTTCAGCCCAGCTTTATATATAAGAATTGAATGCTACAAGTTCTGAGGGATATTGAATAGAACTTGAGTTTGTGTTTTGTTTAATGGCATATCAACCTCTGAGTGTTATTTAATACCAAACAGGTGGGGTTTTAGGGTATTTTTTTTTAATGTTTGGTTATAGTGAGAAAGTTGATTTAGTCAGATTTTAATGAAAAAGTTTTTTTTTTTTTTTGAAAACTGAAGATGTTTTCTGATTTTGTGTTTTTTAAAGTTTAAGTTGCTTGTCTAGTAGTATTTTGACCAAGTTTGTCAGAAATTGTTACAATTTAAGATAATGTGTTTGACTGTGAGAGGTACTTTGCACATTGCACATATTGGAGTGTCTTCATTTTTTAGAAAGTGTGAGTACCTGATGTGGGTGTAGCCAATGTGAAGTCTGGAAAATATCACTTCTTCCTTTGTTTCTTTTGTAACCTGCTGGCAACTCACTGATGATGTCTTGTATATGGTGGAGCTTCTTGTGTATTTGATCATCTAATGATTTTGGCCATTTTTCATGTATGAATTTGTTAATAATTGGTTTTAGATAAGTGCATGAGATTTTTGTTTTGGACATGTCTGTCAGGAGTGATTTTTTTTAGTTTTGTCTGCCCTTTTGTTTTCACATATTATATATATATATATGGCTTGGTATCCAGGTGAGAATGATACTATTATTTTTGAAAAGAGTGTTCATTTTGTTCCTAAACAGAATCTGATGATGATACTACATGCTATTTTGTTATGGAGGGAATAGAAACTTAACTTAGTATATAAGATCCTAAAGTGAGTTGAATATATGGATTGAAATCTGACAAGATGAATAGAATAAGTAAAGAACAGGTAGGAAAAATGTTTTTAATCTAACATGTTTTGCATTATTAAGATTCTTCAGAGATATTTTTAAAAAGAAAATGATCTAATTTTTTTAAGTTTAAAAAATAAACAAAGAGTCTATAATGATTGATGTTTGATTTCATTGGTCAGATATGTGTCATGTGTAATAAAGCAATAGATGACCATTTTTAAATGTAGGAAATTTATGTCTGTTTACATGTATGTGTGCCACAAGTGATAAAAGCAATAGATGTTTATGTTAAATGTAAGTGTGTTTAAATGTATGTATATTGATTCTTAGCATATTCCAAAATATTTCAGTATGAATCATCATAATGGTTAAGTACATCATGTTTTCATTTAGAGAGGAAAAATGAAAGATTTCCATTTGTCTGGTTATACACTGTTTGGAACCTCATTTGTTAGAAGCTTCTTGATTGTAAAATGGTTTCATGCAAGGAAATGAGCAATTTTCTATATTATTTCATGATCATAAAGCATTTTTTGTTTTGCTTTTTATCATTGTTCATACATGTTTTATAACTCATATTGCATAAAACTTAAAATGATGGTAATAAAACAATATCACCAAAATAGTTGCCATTTGTTTACTTTGTACAAAATCATGAATGAAGAATTATAATAATTAAAACTATCAGATTTGAGCATAGTGTTCTCTGGCGTTTCTCAGATGTATATTAATCTGGGTAACCTACAAGGAATTGAACCCTTTATTTAATCTATAGGGAGAGCCTGTTCTTGTTCCACTGCACATGTTTAGGGACATCTTGTCTTGTTCTAATAGCTTAGTAGATTAAAATGATAGTTCATGAATTTGGTGATTGTGAGTTTAATCTCTGGGATGAATAGTGTGCAGTTAGTGAAAATGGGTGAGAAATAACTGATCAGTGCTAAAAAATAAAAACTAGACAATATTGCTAGACATGTGCAGGAGAATAAAAACAGTCTTTCTTTATCCCGCAGTAGGTTGCCATTACTTTCTGCGGTAGAATGGTTGCTGACCAAGGCTATATGTCCCACTATTTAACCCATAACTGGAAGGAAGAGACAGATTAATACCTTTCCCAAGGGTATTTGCGCATAAGTGAATACAATAGATTCAGCTGGAATTCGAACTCGGCTCCCCGGTTTCTCGTTCCGAGCCGATATCCACTGTACCACAACGCATATACAATGGCCAAAATGTGATATCAACAACAAAGATAAGGACAACACTCTGAATATAAATAGTGTAAATTTTATATATATATATATATATATATATATATGCACACATGAGTGCCATACATGATACATGCTTTGGGCAATCATGTCTCAAAAGAGACATGACTGACTGGGCAGAAGATTATCTTGCAGTAGGTTGTCATTGCTTTCTGTGGTAGACTGGTTGCCAGCCAAGGCTATAGAACACAATCCGTCCTATTATTTAACCAATAACTGGAGGGAAGAGATGGATTAATACTTTTCCTGAGGGTATTTGCATGTAAGTGAATGCAAAGAATTCAACTGGAATTCAAATTTGGCACCCCAAGTTTTTGCACATAACTTTTCATAAACAATATAGATACGAAACTTACCCAGCAAGGTACACCAGTAATAATCACAGTAAAAATATTCATAACTGAATTCAGCAGTGATGCTGAAATTACAGGTATGGGTTAATCCATACAGTCAACAGGTTGAACTTTTATTTTACATGTTCATATATAAGTGAAATAAATAAATGTTTATGACTATTACACATAAAGACACATCACATGCATAAACACACAGATATTGGCATTGATATCAATACAAATTTGTACACATCAGACTATATACAAAATTGCATGCCTGTGTGGGTTAGATATGATACATAGACAAGCTGTTATTATCAAATATTTGAGGAAATTTAGACATGAAAATTGTCTCTTCAAAGAAAGATAAAATTGAAAGGAAATGAGGTTCTTGCTTTCTGCTGGAATGATTTTGAAAGAGACATCAAATGTCTGGGGAATCACCCTGAATTTTTAGTAGCAACACACACAAAGATATATACCTTTGCAAACACAGGAACATGAACAATCTATGTAGAAACACACAAATGCAGATATTTTATATAAGATGGAATATATGAAAACCAGTTAAATGAATATATTTTTTAATTGTTGCCAGTGTTTTACTCCATAAAAACATCATCAGAATAACTCAAACTGATTTTATGATTACGTTTTTATTAAATAGAATGTTGGCAACAGAATGAAATATTTTAAGCATTCAATTGGTTTTTATATAGTCTATCCTACCTATTTTGTTCAAGTATTTCATATCAGTCATTTGTGGCTTGATACTCTTTCAAAATAGTAGATATCCATGAATATTTATAAATGTAAAAATATGAAAACAAGGTAAAAAGAAAAAAAAACATGGAAGGTTCAACTGATGATTCCAGCATGGTCTTGTCTCAGAAATTCAACTGTTCTCACCTCCCCCCCACCACTAAAACTGGCATTACAAAATTCATTTCTGTTTTAATATTCATTCAAGAACCCACTGGAAGACTTTGCTAGTGTTAATGTATATTGGTATTGTTGAAATAAAAAAAATGTTTTTTTGTTTCTAGTTTTTGTTGTTGTTTGCTTTTTTTACTTTCACTTTTTTGATTCCATTGTATTTCTGAGATATTTGGAATTTATACTGAGTTAAAACTTAATTTAATTTCTTTTCTGTTTTTAACAGGTCAATAGGAGTAGATAGGTACACATATTGGCCAAAGTAGATGTTCATCCCTAGCTCCCTGTTCAAGATATGGTTTACTAGCTTTTTCTTCTACCAGGATCACAATTATTTAACTGTCTTAAATGTAACTTTTCATTGTGGCAGCTTACTAGCTACTGCTTCTGACTGGTTATTAGGAGCCCCAACTATTTGGTAGCATGTACAGAGAATGCTCTGATCAACAGTTGCATACTATCAGGGTGTTTGTAGTGCAATGTCATACATGGGTTGGTGTCCCTGCATGTATTTTCAGTGGGCAACCCTGAAGCCAAACTATACTCTGTTCTTAGCTATCTTTTGGTAATTTTGTATTATCATTGATGACAGTAACAATTATGATATTTTTTCTTTTTCCTCAAAACAAATCCCATGAAAAACACAACAAAAATTCAACTAAACCAGTAAACAGAAAACCACCTACCTGGCTCAGCCTTTCTTTCACTAATATTCATGGTATCTATTCCAACATTTGCAGTGTGGAATCTTTTCTTTTGGAATGGTCGCCAGATATCTTTGCCCTCTGTTAAACTAACTTAAATTCTTTTACTGCTACTAAGGAATTCTTGGTTCCAGACTAATTTCCCTTTTTCTGAAAAGATTCCAGAATTGACATGCATGGCCTCGGTGTTCACACCTGGGATAATCTTCTAATGGTCAGGGAATAGTTTCTCAAGGCCCCTGATTTCTCTTTCATGGGCTGCTGTCTTTTGTTACTAAACTCTGTTAGCTATCTCTTTTTTCTTTATCACTTGCTCTCTCTCTCCAGAACTACAGTATATTTGACGTAATAGCTAACAGTATAAAAAAGTCACTTACCCTCCATTCATATACAAACATCTTTGTCTTCAGTGACTTTAATGCTTACCATGACTTGTGGCTAAAACTTTCTAAAGGTACTGATGTAGCTGGCATGTATCCGTTAAATTTTTCTATTGTCCAATTCATTACTCAAATCATGGACTTCTCTACTCATTTACCTAGCAAAACTAAGCAAGTCTTCTCTACTTTATTTCTTACCAACTTTTCTTGCACTTGTCAAGCTTCCCAATACTGCACTATTCTAACTTTGACAACTCTGTGGTAACTACTGATATTTAATTCCAGTTATCTATTAAGCAGTAATCCTCTATCCATAAGACCTCATTCAGCTACCGACATGCTGATTGGAAGTCACTCCATGATTTTCTTCATGATGCTCCATGGACTAACAAGTTCACCCTCCCAATTAAAAATTGTGCCACTGAGGTTTCCTCTAGAATCAAAGCCAGCACAGACACTTTCAACCCTTCTTTGAAATACTAAATGAAATCTCAATCCTCTTCATGGCTCACATCAGCATGCTCCCCGCTATAACACACAAGAACCCCTATTTTCAGGTACACTAGTGTGAGAGTTCTCATCAAAATAGCTGTCTATTTGTAGCTGCTCGTAATAAATGTAAGTGGGTCCTTGGATTCAGTCACTTACCCACCACCATAAGGTTGTCACTTTTTTTATAAATATTTTCTTGGTAATTGTTCAGACGAGTTTTGGGATCTAAACTTTATGAATTTAAGCATAATCCTAGACTGGCATCTAGATATCATTAATTTACAGTTAATCTGGCTAGATGTAGCTGTAAGGTTTACACTAACAGTGTCTTTTCTTACACTTCTCACTTGTGAAACTTTCTTCGAGCTCCATGCTTTCTAATCATCTTTAATCTGCAAAAATTCAAATGCAATGGCAATCACTATCTACTGTCCTCCTGATTACTCTTTTCTCTTTCTGATCACTATTAATGTTTCTGTTCCTCATAATTCCACATCCAGTAACCACCTGCATCTTAGTAGCTTTACTGCCTTGCTTGTGGTGATACCAATTAAAAAAGAATATATATATATATATATATATATTAATGTATATCTAGGGAGCAATCTTTTTAAGCATCTTTTATTAAATAGGACAGGCAAGGAAGATTTAATTTTTCATTTAGTTTTTCAGTTACTTTATGTTTTTTTATTTTGTAGAAGTAAGGAAGTACAAAAATATTCCATAATTTTCATTGTTCCAAACGCCATTTCTGTAGCTATTTTCAAGGTGTTTTTTTTTCCTTGGTGTTAATAGTTTTTCCTAATGTTTTAACTGTTTAAGTTGCATTTTATTTTTTGTTGTTTTGAATAGGAGTATTTATTACAAGCCTTTGCATGTTGAACACGGCTGGAAATCTTGTAAGCATCTTCCTATTAAAAAAAAAAAATGTGTAACACTCCGATAGTAGGAGAAAGATGTTTGATATACAGGGCTACTCTAACAGTGAGAGGTTTCTGATAATGTAATTTATATATAATTAGAGTGTTTACAAACATACTTTTTCTTGATAGATGTGTTTTTATAGCACTTTCATCTGATTATATATATATATATATATATATATATATAAACACACACACACACATATATATATATATATATATATATATATATATATATACTGATTGTTTAATTACTTAATTTTTGGTCATAATAAAATTAGATCAGTGCACATTTGTATTAAAAAGTGTTCAATACAATTATATTGTAGAACTTTTGAATATTTTACAGCTGTAAACGAGTTATTACACATTGTAGGTTTCTACCATGAGTGGTGTCTTCAGGTAATTTTCAATAACTGATTTTACTGTTCACCACTTTTTTTTTTAAGAATGCTCACATCATGGAGTTCTTTTTGAATGCTCATGTGGTAGGGAATTTTTGAATGTGCAATTTTTTAAATTAAAATTACAAGAAATATATATATATATCTCAGGAATTATCCAAATGAAAACAGAAGTCCAGTCTTTGAAAAGGTTGAAAAATTCGAAGACATTTCAATCTTCTGTTTACGGGTAATGTAATCTATAGCTTTGGAACCACTAGTCTCCCTGTTAGACTAATTTTGAAATAAGAAAAAGAAAAAATGATCTCTGTTTCTTCGTCATATTCTATGCTTTGTTTTGAGATTTTCCTTTCAGATTCAGTGAGTTGTTATTATTATTATTATTATTAGTAGTAGTAGTAGTAGTAGCAGTATTTATCACATTTTATAATATGTGTAATTTAAAATTTGAGTTTTGAAATGTAATATCTCAGAGTTGTAAGTCTATCCCTCCCCCACTTCCTGTGAAACCACGTGTTACCCTTTATTCTCTGACCGGTGTCTTTCTAAAGCATAGACGAATTGGGAATTATCCAAATGAAAACAGAAGTCCAGTCTTTGAGAAGCTCAAAAATTTCAAAGACATTTCAATCTTCTGTTTACGAGTAATGTAATCTATAGCTTTGGAACCACTAGTCTCCCTGTTAGACTAATTTTGTAATAAGAAGGGGGAAAAAATGATCTCTGTTTCTTCGTCATATTCTTTGCTTTGTTTTAATATTTTCCTTTCAAATTCAGTGAGTTGGTATTTGTCACAGTTTTTAATATATAATGTGTAATCTAATTTAAACTTTGAAACTTTTTTAATTGGAGTAGATATACCCTTCTATCACCCAGTTTACACTCCACCCAAGTCCATTGAACAGGTGTAGAGGCTCATCCCTTGTTTCCTGTTCAGGAAGTGGTCTCTGGCTCTCTTTTTTTTCTCAGACCTCAGTAATGGTGCTTATGTGATTTTCCTATGATGTGTGTGGCCGGTGGTGACGTCTCTTCATTGTGAGGGTACTGGGTTGGCAGTTTTCTGGTTGCTGTTTCCAACTGGTAGTTAGAAGCCCTACCTCTTTCGTAGCATCAAAAGTGGCCGCTCTGATCAACAGTTACATAATATTGGGGTTCTTGCAGTGCCATGATGTGCATGGATAGGTGTCCCTGCAGATAATTTTGCTGGGCAACCCTGAGGCCACACTTTGCTGCAGCCCATGCCAATTCCCTTCTAGTTCCCTTGCTCGGGGTGATACGATTAAAAAAAAAAAAATGTCACAGCTAATGATCGTTTGCCTTCTCTACTTGAGGTCTCTCTACAACAACATTAAATATGAACACATATCTCCACAAAAAAAGCTAAACCAGGCAAATTAAAATCACCTAAACCTTTTAACATTTCCTTTACTAATATCCGCGGCATCCAAACCAATTTCAGTAGCGTTGAATCTTTTCTCCATCAAAAGTCCCTGACATCCTAGCTCTGTGTGAGACTAATCTGAACTCCTCAATACCTGGCTACCTTCCCCTCTTCATAAAGGACTCCAGTGTCCACATGCATGGGCATGGTGTTTATGTCAGTGAACGCCTTCCTCTAACCAGGATGATTTCTTTTGAATCCCCACATCGTTCTTATATGTGTTTCCGTCTCTCCCTTCTAAGCTCAATTAGCTACCTCTTCTTTCTCTACCACTCCCCATCATCTCCTGACTGCTCCATTCTTGACCGCATCTCCAACAATATCGACAAGGCCATTTCCTCCCACCCATTTGCCTATATATTTGTGTTTGGCGACTTTAACGCCCACACACTGAGTGACTGCATAACTCCGTCACAGATCTTGCTGGTGTACACATCATGAATTTTTCTATCACTCATTCCCTTATGCAGGTGGTGGAGTTCCCATGCGTTTCTGTCATAACCCTAACAAACATGACTCACTCCTAGATCTGTGCTTCACATCCACCCCTGACTCTTGCAATGTTGAGCAACTCTGCCCTCTTGGAAACTGACCATGCATTAGTTTCCCTCAATATTTCCTTCCACCTCCACCCCACCCAAGAATCTCAGACCAGTAGAATATCTTACTGCTACCAAAGAGCCAATTGGGACATGTTCCGTGACTTCCTGAGTGATGTCTCTTGGAATAAAGTATTTAGCCTTCCTGTTGAAGACTGCGCAGTTGAGATCTCCTCATGGGTTAAAGCTGGCATCGATGCTTTCATCCCTGCCAGAAAGTTGAGACTTAAATCCCACTCATCCCCCTAGTTCTCTCTTGCCTGCTCAGATGCCATCGCCCACTGAAATCACTTTTTTTGGCTTTACCAGAGTCATGCGTCAGATCATAACAGGCGCCTTTTTGCCTTGGCTCGCAATGAATGCAAGAAGGTACTTAGTGGAGCTAAGCTGACGTTTGCAGCCAGAATGAAGCAGCACATAGCATCCTGTAAGTTCAGCTCCAAAGACTACCAGAGGCTCTGTAAAAGCATGTTGAACAACAGTAAACCCTCAATCCCCCCTCTAATCAACAAATTTGAGGTCCTCACCTCTTCAACAGACAAGGCTGTGTGCTTTGCTCACAGATTCACCACTAACTCGACACTGGACTCATCTGGAGTATCTGTACCCGACTTCCCTCTCCAAACCCAGACCCAACTGACTGACATACTAATTACTCCCTCGGTGGTCTCCAAAATAATTTCTAAGCTTGACCCTCATAAAGGGAACAGTGGCGACGGAATACCCATCATTGTCCTAAAGAAATGTGCTCCTGAACTCTCCTTTGTTCTCTCAAAACTCTATAACTTCTGCCTTTCTGCTTCCTGCTTGCTGGAAATCCTTCTCCGTGGTTCCTATATATAAAAATATTGGAGAACACTCTGACTCTGCTATTATTGCCCTATCAGCCTCCTACCAATCTTTGGCAAAGTGTTTGAGGCCATCATCAACGCCGAGGTGGTGCAACATCTCACAGGCTATAGACTCTTTTCCGACAAACAGTATGGCTTCTGCTTCACCAGGTCTACTGCTGATATGCTCATGACCATCACTGAGTATATACATCAGGCCTTCGACAAAAATGGTGAAGCCCAAACTGTGGCCCTTGACATCTCCAAAGCGTTTGACATATGCTGGCCTTCTATGCAAGCTGGAGGGCTATGGTATAACTGGACAATTGTTTGACCTAATCCAGTCCTTCCTTTCAAACCGTACAATGAGGGTGGTATTGAACAGAAAAGCCTCCCAAAACTATCACATGAATGCGGGTGTTCCTTAAGGCTCTATTCTAGGTCCTATGCTTTTCCTTATCTATATTAACGATCTCCCTGATGTAATAAGATCCCAAGTGGGCATATATGCTGATGACACTACGGTTTACTCTCATCTCAATCAAAAATCTACTGAGGCTGAAAAAGCAAACCTCGCTGCCGAGATTGAAAAAGACCTCCAATCCGTGGTGGACTAGGGTAAGAAATGGCTCGTAAATTGCAATGCTTCCAAAATGAAGCTGCTATCTAATAACCACCACAGACAATCGTTCTTCCCACACATGAACATGGATCAGGCTTCTCTCCTTGAAATCAAAACACTGCGCCTCCTCGGGTTAACTCTCACACCAGACCTCAAGTGGAATAACTATATAGAATCCATAGCTAAATCCGCTGCCAAGAAAGTCGGTTCTCTGTGTAGGGCCAGGAAGTTTTTCCTGTTCAAAACAATCCTGCACATATACAAGTCTACCATTCGCCCCTGCATTGAGTATTGCTGCCATATCTGGTCCGGTGCTCCTGCTATCTACTTAGGTGTCCTCAACCGAATCCAACGGAGAATCTGTAATGTGATCAATCCTGACTTGGCAGCTAGGATACAATTGTTTTCTCACCAATGCAGTGTGGCTTTCTTGTGTCTCTTCCACAAACACTTTCACAGCTTCTGCTCCGATGAAATTAGCTCACTGGTACCCCCTATATATGAATTTCCTCAAGCTACAAGATTAGCAACTAGGTTCCACCCTTTTACTGTGACACCAATAAATTATAAATGTGAATTCTACTCCAGCAGCTTCTTTTCTCACACTTCTTGCCTGTAGAATTCTCTTCCACATACTTGCTTTCCTGACAGTTACAATCTCCAAGAATTTAAATGTAAAGTCAATAGTCATCTCCTGTCTCACTAACTTACATCCTCTCTCTCATGCTTTTCTACATCTACCCCACTCTCATCAGTACTCTCTTCTTTCTCCTTTTTTTTCCTGACACCCCCTGTAACCTCTCACTCCTCATAACATTCCTCCTATGTAACCCCTTGCACAACAGTGGCAGTAATATGTCTTGCTTGGGGTGACATGATTATAAGAAAAAAAATATATATATATATATATATATATATATATAAAAAACTACACACACACACAGATATATGTACAGTATGCAATAGGTAAATTATCACCATTTTTATATTTTTAATTTTGGGCATGCATGTTGATTGTTTTTTATTTTGTAAACTGAACAGCATGGTGGGCTGAGTTGAGTACCATCTCTGAGAAAAAGAGCATCATGAAGCAATTCACTCTACCAGAAATTTGGAAATGGCATGCTGTACTGTTTGGCATTCATGCTGTAAACTCCAAAATGAACATTTCAGAGAGTGTTTGGATGTCAATCTGAGGACCATGCAGAAGATTTAGAAAAAGATGGATGTGTCTAATGGAGATTACAAAAGTATTTGGTGTGATCACTAGTGATGGCAACATTATGCCTCCATTTATTTTCAAACAGGGCCTCAGACTTAGCCTGTGGGTCTACTTTAAGTGCCTTGAGGACGTAGTGCTGCCTTGGATCAAGGAGGTCACTGTTGGAAGACAATTTTTCTAGCAACAGAATTCTGCACCATTCCACACAAGCAGGGTAACTCACCTAACTCCCTAGAAGCAAATCTCCTTGATTATTGTGTCTGGGATGCAGTTGAGCAAGAGACCAACAAAATTCCTTATAACATCAAAGATGAACTGAAGGCAAAGCATTCACCAACTTAAACAAGACCATCTAGAAGAATTGCAGGAGATTCTAAAGTCATCTGTAAGCCGAGGTTGAATGGCAATTTTATTAAACAAATTTACCCATTAGTATTTTAATATATTTTTGTGTAATTTTGGTAATATATCTGTTAAAAAGAGATGTCAGTGTTTTTTTCATTTTGGCGTAATTTAGACAACAACTTATCCATTGAACCCAGGATATATATTAATCATTTCATCCCAAGCAAGGCAATAAAGTAAAGCCACTAAGATGAAGGCAATTATTGAGTTTGACAGAATATAAGAAAAGGAAATACATTATTAAGGAAGGCAAACACTAAAAGAACAGGAATCAAGAAGACACATGTACACAGATAAAACAAGGTAACTACCTGAAAAAGTATTGTAATATAAAAAAAATAAACAAAGTTATTCAGTGAAAAAATATCAGTATTGTCTAAAAAGTTATGTACACATATTCAACATAGAAAAAAAACAGTTTTTCAGTAAAACTACTTCTCAACTTTGAAAAACAGTCTCAGTGGAGCTTCATATTGGTTGTCATGTCTATTAAGGTTGACCTGTAGGGAGCTCGATTATGTTTAACAAATTGGCTTTGTGCTAAACACAACCAAAGTCACCACAATTTAAAATTATCAGAAGACTGAAAAGATAAAACTGTCTTGTTTGTATAAATAAGTAAAAATTTATTCATCAAGAAAAATAACATCCAATTTGTAAGTCTCAATTTATTTAACAGTGAAAATGTTCTAAGAGAAAGTTAGATATTTGTCTATATTTCTGAGACGAGGTAGCGTTTACACTATTTACATTATTCAGACTATTATCCTCATCTCTGTTGCTATTTCCACAAGGTTTTGGTCGTTATACGCTTTGGTCTTCTTCTGGTGATAGAGATTTCGAACCAAACCCTTTATTACAATCACTGCTAGGCTACAAAAATCTCCTAAGCTGATCAAGCATAGAGATGAATACAATATGGAAACCAGTATATGAAGTGCCAGAGAAAATCATTAGTGTCAAAAATTGCAATATGAGCTCTGGTAAAAAAAATACTAGAGAAAACCATCAACATCAAAAATTACAATATGAATTCTGGTAAAAAAATGTTACTGAAACATTAGGCTTTTCAGTCCCAGAAATTCAATCGCTGATGTTCTCATAGTCCAGTAAATATTGGCATTGGTTAGTTTCAATGACTTGACCCAAAGAGTTGTGAGTTCAGTACCAGGCTACAGCAGTGGTAAACAAGTAACTTAGAGAGTCAGGTTAAAGAGAAATAGCACATGACTACCAAAAGTGACTCACAAGAAATGAGAATAATATAGCCCAGTGATTGTAATAAAGGTTTCAGTTCAAAATTTCTTGTACCTGAAGAAGGCCAGAGCATACAATGGCCGAAATGTCATGGAAATGACAACGAAGATGAAGACAATAGTCTGAATAATGCAAATAGTGAGAAAGTTAGAGTAGTAAAAAGTTTAAAGAATTTAGAGTTGACTGAAGTGAAATGTGGGTTGTGAAGAAAGGGATGAGTCTATGTTTTGCTGTTTGTATCAGCAAATAGTAGAAACATCTTTGTTGTTCTTTTTCTTTTTGTGGACAGTGAGGAGATGAAGTGGAAGAATGAGAAATAATGAAAGTAGCATGAAAGAGAAAGTGAGAGAGCATGAATGCAGATCACTGGGACAATTATGCTCGATGAGTGGCCTAAAATTTTCTTCTTATATTGTGGCTGGTGTTGTCTCTCAGTTCTCTGCTTCTTTGTCTCTTTAATTCAACTTTCTTTATATCAAAAAGCGATTTGACATCGGCTTGCTACTTTTCTCAGTTTGTAAGTTGCTCTCTTTTTTTATTGGTTTGAATACATTTCACATAGGTTCACTAAATTTTGCCTTGGTCTTTTCTTCAGCCTATTGGTTAAAATAAATTTTGCATTGGTTCATGAATTTCAAAACAGTGTAGAAAAGAGAGTCATTTCTATTCTGTATTCCTGACAGATCTTTAATGAAAAATTTGTCTTGTAGAGTGACAGGTTAGTCTCATTTAATGAAATCATTATGAATGGTTGCCAAATGACTTGGTATAAATGTTATCAGTCTTAAAATTTTACTACTTAGTAGTAGTAGAGTAGTAGTAATAATGTTAAAATTATGAGGATAATTTCAAATGTTCTGTAAAGTATGAAAAAAGAGACTTTGTTTAGCTATGATTTTAGCTGAGTCTGCTAATACATGACTTTTAGGGTTAAGAATGCTCTACACATTTCTTTCTTTTAGCTACTGCTGATCTATGAGGCAGCACAGTAAATATCTACCCCTTTCTAAGTCTGATATTCTTCTCTCAGACACCATGTGTTCATTCATAATTTCTTTGAGTTTGTTGTCCTGATTGAAAATTGTTTTCCTTGCTTGAGTATTTCATCCATAGATTTAACAGTCACTGAAGAGACTGGTATATGCATTCTTAGACTAAGAAATTCTGGTATTTATTACTGGTATAAAATCAGTAGTAATAGAGTTAAAATAATTTTTTATATTCTATTAAAATATAAAGACAGACATTTATCACATACATGTGTTTCTTTGAGCCTGCTACTGTGTGACCCACTAGGAGTAAGGAAAAGAATAAATGTTCATTATCTACTCCTGGTCAAAGAGGCAACATGGTAATTGTACTCCTTAAGTCTAGAATGCGTCCACTTTTTATCAATGAGCTTGTTCTAAGTTGTTGTTTCTGTTTGAAAAGTGTTTTCTTGGTTGTTTATTTCTTTAAAATGTGTTTTGTTTATTCATTTCTCCTTTTGACAGATATATTTATTAGTTCCTATTTTGTTTTCACAGTGAATTTCCTTAATAAAAGGATAATATCAAAATGAAGAATCGACCTTAATTTCTAGACTCAGCCAACAGCTACACACAGCAAATGAGGAGATTTGTAGGGAGCTCAATCATGTTTATAAAATTGACCCTGTACCAAACACGACCAAAGTCTCCACAATTTAAGATTATCAGAAGGTTGGAAAGAAAACTATTTTGTTTGTATAAATAAACGACAATTTATTTATAAAACAACATAACATCAAATTGTATTTATGAAATTATTAACTGTGAAAAATTTCTAAGAGAAAGAGTAGTAAAGGGTTTAAAGAATTAAGAGTTTGTTTTAGCAAAAATGCGATTTTTGCAGAAAAAGATATTTCTATATTTCGCTGTGTATATCAACAAATAGTAGTAAAATCTTTGTTCCTCTCTTTTTGTTGTGGATGGCAAGTAAGTGAAGAAGGAGGAAGAGAGATAAAGAAAACAGCATGTGAGAAGATAAGAAAGTTTGAATGTGCGTTGCCGGCATAATTGTGTCCAATCAGTGGTTTAAAAAATCTTGTTACATTGTTGTTGTGCTGATTGTTCTTGGCTTCCTTGTCTCTCTGACTGACTGACTAAAAAATGTGAATGAGTAGCCAACTCAATCACATGATCGGCTTCCAATACAAACTCATCTTTGGGTGGCAAGAAATATGCCATGGGTCATTGAACGTTCAATTTGTTGGTTTCTGTGAGTTTGTAAACCACTCTCTTTTTATTGGTTAATACAAATTTCACACATGCCTGCAAAATTTGTCTTTGTTCTTTCTTCAGCAATGGAGCCAATCCCTTTTTTCATTGGTCAAAATATAGATTACTCACTGTCTTGAGAAATTTACAGTGAAGAAAAGAGAGTTATTTTTATTTCATACTCACCACAGATTCAAATGAGAAGAGAAAAGTCAGCCAAATGCAAGATAGATATGATCATAAAAATTTCCAAGAAATTGTTTGAGTTTTTTTTAAAGGGTGTAGAGATGTACTGAAAAATGAATACCCAACTCTTCAATACAAGAATTGTTCACCACGTCTTGCAATATAATGAAGATGGTGGTGGCATTTATGGATGAAAGCTCTGCACAAAACTAAGTGGTATAACATGACCATCATTGCTCATAATCACAAATGATATAAGCTCGATTTACATCACCAGAGGTAGATCTGCAGATCCCCACCAAGATAGCTGTTCCTCTTGGCCACTTTCAAGAGGCTTGTTATCTCCAAGTTGTCATGGCTGGTAATATGAGCCAAGAGAGTGATAATCTTTTTCATTTCTTGTACCAGACTGTAAGTTGCCATAAATTGAGAAACTTAAAATTAGGTCAATCTTGGACATCATTGTTAGGTTGTAACCTCCAAAATGTGTATTTTCAAACACATTACACACTCTCTATATAGATATGCACATCAACATATATACACATGCATAAATTTGAGTTTTATAATGATCCTCTAGAAGCTACATGAAACAAGACTAAATAAAAATATTTCACAATGATTTCTGGAAGCTATATGTAAGAGACCAAATAACAGGAGTTTTAATATGACCCCTGGAAGCTACATGTAACAGGACTAAACAAAAATATTTCACAATGACTCCGAGAAGCTGTATGTAAGGGACTAGAAAAAAGAATTTTACAGACTCTTAGAAGCCACATGAAACAGGACCGAATAAAAATATTTCACAATGACCCCTGGGACTACATGTAAGAGGATTAGATAAAATTATTTTACAATGACTGAATCAAGACTGTTTATTATATTTTCTTCAATCAGTTTATATTTTAACAGATTTCTTAAATAAAACATACTTGTGAATTTTTTAGGGATTACTTTGGTTTTATTATTCTGGCTTTAAATGTTTGTTTTTTCTTTACATATTAAACATACCTCTTTCTAGGACCTGATTAGGGGTCAAAGTCAGTGCTTTGGGACCTTTACTATTTTATTAATATTTTGTTTTATCTACCTATATTTATATATGATACAAATTAATCTAAGTACAACTGACTAATAAATTTGAATTTTTTAAAACATTTTGACAACATACTAATTTTATTCCAATTGTTTTGCTCATGTTAAGTTTCAAAAACACAAGATCCAGTATTCTTTATCTATAATGTTGAATTTACTAAAATGATTCAACTACTTAAAAAGAAAAATCTCAAGTTGATGTTAAAAATTGCAAAAAAACATTGTCGATTTATTTCAGATGGAATGATCTATTTTGACATGTTGAGTTTAAATACATTGTATATATTGAAAATTTTTCTAGCTGAATAATTCACCTATATTATATATGATCCATTATTGTTCATAAAGAGGTTACAATAAAATTTGTATTTTAAATAAATACTACCTTATTCAATTGAGAAGTAGTGGGGTGGACAATATCATAGATCCAAAAGGGGTTGTTCACAAGACCCTAGTAACAGCCCTGCCTTTTGTCATGAAATGTAAATGGGATATATCTTTTATGCTTTATGTGTAAATTTGAGTCAATCAGAATAAATCTCTACCCATTCAATTCTGTTTTAATATGCATCATTCTTTCATTATCAAAAACTAGTAATAGTGGTACCACCAACATAGTTAAATGGCAGAAGCCACTGATATAAAATATAAGCAATTTCATAGAAAATAAATTCTTTGTTTCAAACCTATTTTCAATTTAACCCAAAAGACCTGCTTCAGTTACCATTTTTGAGTAAACAAGTTGAAGCCGGTATTCATTGGCATGAGTCAGCAGAAAGTGACTTGCTGAGGTTGTTACCAGCATCACACAGATGATAACCCTTTACCCTCGATGTTCTCATTCTGATTAAGTTATTTAGCCATGCACAATCCACAGGTTGTGACTTTATAAAAGACCATACACTTCATTTTCAGACAACTAGTATGGCTGTGACACAGCCATCACATGAAAATGACAATCACAGAAGAGCTCAACTTGATGGAAAATGTAAATGTCAGAACCTCTATGCCAAGTAAATGCAAGTTCTTTACTTCCCAAAATGAAATTTCTAAATTTTTGGCTACTGGTCCCTGTGCACTTCTAGAAAAGTTTTAATTGGTTTTGCTGCTGCAGACATCCCAATCATTGTTTTGTACTCATTGGCGAATAGAATTGTTTTGCCTTGAGTGCTGATGATTTGACACCTGCTTAGCCGAGAATCTATCAATCAATTGATAGAATTCAACAAGACCCTTTCTATTTTTGACCTTTTTTCTTCTCAACAGAACTTGTCAATTTTGTAAGCAAATTGAGTCAGAATTGTGCTGGAGGCTATCACAAGCAAGTCAGACAATTTCCTTCCATTTTTCTATCTGATATTAATATAATATTTGGGTGTTCGTTATCTTTCTAAAACTTTTGGTCTCTCTCTCTCTCTCTCTTTACATATGAACACAAATGCTCATGTGCATGCATCTGTATATGTGTTTGAATATTTTTTTCATTTATATCCCTTTGTTTTGTATAATATTTTTTCTTCATTGTTTCTTTTTCAAAGATAAACTGATCTTTTTTTTATGTAAACTGGGTTTTTACTTTTGCCACAAGATAAGATTTTGATTAAATTTTCATTATCCACTGCCAAGAATCGCTGTAATCAAAGTTTCTACAGACAAAGAAATAGAGCATAAAACAGAAGCCTGTAAGGTTCTCTCTGTACAGTTGACTTTGGCATTCCCATAGCAATAAATTCAACCCCTCCCCTAACAAACAAATCCAACTTCATGCCAGAATTTTACAACCTTTGTAAGACTATTGAAATCTGCACTGCTAATATAGCTGAACTAATGGCAAAGGGCCAATATAAATTAAATATTTATATATTTTTACATTTAATAAGCATTCGCTTATTCCGCAATGTTTCAGGCTGTATCAACATGAGATTTTTTATTCTCATGCTAATTTTATGAGTCTACTCTTCCATGCTGGCTCAATAAACATTGGAAGAGTATTCAGAAGATTTTCCCACAGTAGGTTGCCAGTTCTTACTGTGGTAGACTGGTTGTCAACCAAGGCCATAAAACACAGGTTGTTCTGCTATTTACCTACAGCTGAGAGAGAAGAAATGGATTCAAGCCTTTCCCGAGGGTATTAGCATATAAGTGAATGTAATGGATTTAACTGGGATTCAAAATCAGCTCTCCAATTTCTCTATCTGAGCTGCTATTCATTACTCCACTGTGCTGCTATTATTACATTTAAATTTTATAGAATATATGTCTATGATACTGATAATATTAATAACTTCAGATATATAGAAATTATTATGGATTCACCAACTGGGTGCCTCGTGATTGGATGAAAAACAACCAATCGCGGGCTACCTTTTTAGATTTTCAACAAACTCCCGACATGAACGGGTTTTACAAACTCCCTTCCTCTTTTGTTTGTTGAGACCTTATAGACAAGTCGTCCCCGTCTGCTCTCCGTCATCTAGATCCAGGATATGTGAGGGGATTTGACAGCAACTGAAGCACAGAAGTCATGGCTCTATTTCTTCAACCCAGCCATAATGACACAGGAAATATAAACTGTTAAAATGATGCATGTTTCAGATAAGTTCTGCAAACCCAACTGTTTGCAAGAGACTATACTTTCTTCTTTTTTCTCTTTTCCTGTAAATACAAGTTTTTATAACATTTTCATCTGTGTTTGTGTTCCTTTCTTCTCGCCAGCATCACAATATTTGTTACCAATTAAAATTGGGAAATTCCCAATAGATAGTCAAAAATACTTGAACTAAAACATGAACTTTGGACAGTTTCTCCACCAATTTTATTCAAATATGCTGATTTGAAATTTGGAAAGATATGATAACAAATAAACAGACCTTGTTAATTGTATTTGATAAAATGTTTCACACACACACACACACTGAATGCAAAAACACAAAAAGAGAAACAGAAATCAACCGAATACCAATTATAAGAGTATTCAAACTCGCACATAAATTAATGACATCAAACTTAGTATAAAGCTAATGAAAAATGAGAAAATCACAACCAGTTGCTGAAGCCTCCTGAAGTAGTGACTGAGCAATTACAGAAAAATTTGTCTATGAAACTTTAGAGTCGAAGTACTGAACATCAATCATATATACTGAATATAAAATCTTTCAAAGCTCTCACACGTCACGCTTTGAAAGAACATGCCTTTCTTAAAACAACATGAAATAAATTATGCTAGAGTCAAAACAGGTGAACAAAATATTTACGACAGAAACATAACACTCTTGAGACTGGCCAGAGAAGTGGCTGCAAGTGCTTGAAAAAAATTATTATGAAACATTTTTATATTACTTATTTCCAGCAAAAAAGGAACATTTTAGAATGCTGGAAAAATTGAATAAAAATTAAAATCTTCCTTGTTGGTCATTTTCAATGATATATATATATATATATATATATATATATTAATTAGTTATTTTTTGGTCATAATTAAAACAAACCAGTACACAGCTATATTAAAAAGTGTTCAATACAATTATATTGTATAACTTTTGAATATTTTTAATTTGGAAAAAAGTTATTTTGCAACCCAGGTTTCTACATTTCGGTGTCTTCAGGCAATTTACAATAACTGATTTTACTGTTTTTTTTAAAATGCTCATGTAACAGGATTTTTTTAAGAATGCCCAATTTTCAAAATTAGAAGTTTCTTAAGGGTCTTAGAACACTTTTTATCCATAATTGTTTGTTGGTATGGTTACACTTGGACATAATTTCTGTTCTTTCATTTAGTAATTCATTTTTGTCTGGAACAACATAATAGCCAATTTTTCCTCCTGGCATAATCTGCACCATTATATGGTTTGGCTGTTTTTATTATGTTCCAAGTTATATCAAGGTCTTTCCCATACTTGAATTTCAATTTCCACACATGGCAAGTTAGTTTTGTACAATTTATATATATTAAAAAAGTGTAATATATATATATATATATATATATATATATATATATATATATATATATATATTACAAAAGTGAAAGAACAAATAGATTAAACACCCTCAGTTCAAGCATTTACTTTTATAAAGAGTGCTCAATACAGAGTAGAGCTTAATATTGTAATTTTGTTATTACAATGGTTTATAAAGGCATAATTTCACTACAAAAAAATTATCATGTTTCAGAACAATACTGTTCTTTGTCAGGTGATATGTTAAAATAAATGGTGAAAATGATTTATTTTTAAAATACAAAATGAATTCATGGTTATTTAGAAAATTAGGGAGTGGTAGTTGGAGAAAACGCTTTCGGTGTGTCAATAGTGTTCAAACAAAAATGAGAATTATGTAACCATGGAGATTTGATATTTGAACTATGAAAGGAGGCAGGATGGCTTAGATCTAGATATGTCACTTTTTAATTTTGTCTGAATAAGATACATAGTGGAACCATAGATTTTTTTAAATGGGGAGAAAAATAATTTTTAACAGGAGGTTGGATTTGAGTTTTTTTTTATTTAATAATAGATTTTTTATTTATCTATGAGTAAAGGGGCTGGAAAGTTCAGGTCAGAATTAGGATAAAATAAGTATAGTATACTTAGTTATATCATATTAAGAACAACAATTAAGTATTGTGTGGGTCATTTTAGTAAAGTAATTTTAATATATATATATATATATATATATATATATATATACATATATAAGAGAAAGACAGACAAATAAGCATGAACCTAATCCATTTTCTAAAATCTGTTTAAGTATTGTTTTATTTTGTAAAGTGGCAATTAGCTGGATCTTTGTGATAAATTTTAATTTGTTTCAGATCATTGATAAATTCATATGAACAGTTTCGACTTAAATTTGTTAAGTTACTCCTTTTACAAAAGAAAACTCTGAAGGAAATATATGAAGTAAACATTGGATTACAAATGTCTATTATATTCAACTGTAAAGAAGTGATGCGCCTGCTTCTGGCATGGAGATATTGAGGCCCGACCATTCATCATAGTCTGAAAGAACTTCAACCAGATCAACTCCTGAAATTGTTGATCACGTTGTATAACCTAATTTTGGCCAGCTGACAAATCTCAGCAAAAAGCATTGCTGAGGTACAAGAGATATCCAGGGAGTTTATAATTCATGACCAGTTGAATATACAGAAGCTGCCAGCCAAATGGGAGCCAAAATGTTTGAATGCCAACCAAAACAATATCAATTGGACAGTAACAAATCTGATTTTACACTATCTTCAGCAATCTGGTGATTATCTTATGGAATGAATTGTCGCTGTTGATTAAACATTTAATCCAGAAACCAGGTCGACGATTTTAACAATCAAGCAAATACAAAAATTTAAATATCTAAAAGGTCAAGTTACTGGATCCAACCAATGCTTTTATCCACTGGGTTATGTGTCCTTGAGGCAACAAAGATAAGGACAACAGTCTGGACAATGCAAATAGGATAAACAGTGGATGAAAAGTGCAACACTGAGATTTGAAGGCATATTGGCATGGCCAAAGATGCATTCTAAAAGCTAAGCAAAGTATTGAGAGACAGAAAAATTTTGCTGAAAACAACAAAAAAAAAAAAAAGAAGAAAGAGTACTGAATTGTTATATGATGTCTGTCCTTCAGTATGGCAGTGAATGTTGGATTTTCCTTATCAGGGATAAGGAAAATCTTGAAGTGGCTGAAATGTGATTCTACAGAAGGATGCTGAAGATACCATGGACTGAACATGTTAACAATTATGAGGTTTTGGAGAGGATGGAAAATAAAAGTAAACTTATACTTAACAACAGGAAAAGACAACTCAAGTTTCTGGAACATGTAATGAAAAATGAAAAAGGAGGACTTGAAGAATCTGAGACTCACAAATCATATAAATGAAAAGAGAAACAGGGAAAATCAATACATCACATCGTTGATGGGCTTGAGCAAATAAATGATAGAGTATAGTTTGAGAGGTGTAACTAGAGAAAGGGTGCTAAGAGTTACAAGAAATAGGAAGATGTACAAGACCAGTGAAGGAACATGGCACATGGATGGAGAAGAATCCAGAAACCAAAAACTCATAAAAGCTCAAAGCAATTAAAAGAAATTGGATGATTTATGTCCAAACTCTCCCCAGAAATGAGAAAAATGTTCAAACCAACAAAAAAAAAAAAAACAAGAACAAATCTCAAAGAATTTTTGGCAAAGTTTAACCTTTGTGCTCCCAAAAAATAACATGTCAAAAAGAAATTTTTTCCCTTAACCTGGCTATTTTCACTACATTCACTCCTCACCAATGTTTCTTGTTTAAGAAACAACAATTAGAAATTTAATAAAATTTAAATGTACAAAGGAGAATTTATGCAGTTTCTTTATTCTTCAGAATTTATAACAAAAATATAAAACATTATCAGATTATTTAAAACATTCTTAAAACTAATACAATGCAATATTTATCACCTACTAATTTATCAGAAAATAAATATGAAAAAAATGTTTTTATTCATAAATTTTTCAAATTTTACTAAATTATAAAAATATATGAACCAACTGTAATTAAATATTTATTATTTACCAAAGAAAATGTATAAATTCACTTTATATGTTTAGATTTTATTAAAATTCCAATAATCACTTCTAAATCAATAGACATAGGAGTGAAGGTAGTTAAAATAATGCCAGTGTCAATGCAAAAATTGTCCTTTAGATATATATATATTTTTTTTTTGTGGGCAGAAAGATTAAACATTGCCAAAATTCTTTTATTTTTTTGTTAGTTTGTCCTTTTGATACGTTTTTTTTTTGCAATCACAAAAGCTGAATGTTGCCAAATATTCAATAGTATTCAACAAAACCTGCCTAAATTAAAACTTAGTACCTAATCAGACTCAATTTGTGTATACGTTTTCAAAAATGACTAGTTCATTTTTGTCATAAGCAGCAATGGTACATAGTATCAGGTGTAAAAAGTTCAATTACATTTATTTTTTTGATATCTGCTTGTGCCTTAAAATTATTGTTATAATTGAAGCAGTTTGATAGATTGAAACATTTTTGTTGTCATTTGTTTTATGTGCAACATGTTATAGCATCATCATTTTAACACCCGTTTCCAGGTTAGCATGGGTTGGACGCGTTTTTCTTGATGACTAATTGAACCATCACGAAATACTGGAGCACGTCTTACAGCCATATGCTCTTACTAACACCAACCAGTTTAAGAGACCCGAAACTCTGTTTTTATTGAGACACTGTCTCTAGGAAGATTACCTACCAAGGTTAGAGATCTCACCCTACTCTATTCTACACAGAGTAGGTGTAGAAATTTTTATTTCAGAGATTTTTTTCTTAGACAAGTTGCTATCAAAAGCTAAAGATTCTTAGCAAGCCAAATTTTTTTCTTTTTCTCTTAAATGACCTCAGTTTGGGGGTTAACTATTTGCCCATAGCTGGGACCCTGACAAGCGCTACATCTCCAGGTCAGGGTGAACCTGAGAACAACAGCAATTAAGAGGTTGTTCTATGCTTCTCTAAATCCCCGAATCAGAGGCCTTGCTGCTGGATGTAGTTTATCGTCATACCCAGGATCATTTATAATATTTGTTAGATTTTCAAAATATGTGATCCTGTGAAGGTTGGTGCAGAGAATTGGTTTTTACATCTAAAATGAATAAATTCTGTGTGACTGTTGTTTCCTCTACCCTTTTACTAGAATGCAAAACAGGTTGGTTCACACAACTCTAAACACTAAAGACCTAATTAGGACAGCTCTCTCTCTCTGCTTGTTACAAAGAAGGAGTGTCACTCTGTGTTCCAGACCTATGAACTCTGACTCACAAGAAGGATACAAATTTTATTCATAAAAAATATTATATCTTCCAAAACAATGTTTATTCCGTATTCATTCATTTGTATTTATATTTACATTTGGACTAATGCTTTTGTGGTTATTTATAATTCGCATCACACTTACAAATGTTTTGAAAGGTATATTTCCTTTTAATAAATACAAATTGTATCCTTCTTGTGAGAAGGAGCCTGTAGCTCATGATATGCTTCTGGTTTCATTAACTAATTGACCTGTCCTAAAGAATGTTAATGAAGCCTTAAGATGCTAAGTAGGGGATAAATATTTTTATTTAATTTTATTCATTAAACTTTGTCAATCTGATTTTTTTAAAATTCAAAAGCTTAATTTGATGTGTGTATAGTTTAACAGTTATTGGCATGACAGATGCTGCATTTGTTTTCACATATATACCCTAAACAAGATATAAAACCATCTTTTCTCTTCCAAATTAGGAAGACAAGGCTTTCTAGCTTTGGTTAGCAACCAGTCTAGGAGAAGAACAATTACAAAATCATGTGGCAAGCAGCTTGATCTAATAAAAAATTAACTGCTCTGAAAACCATAGAAGAAACACCTACCATGGTAAGTGAAGCTGTGACTGTATTCTCATGGGAAGTTCACAGATTTAGCACATACATAATATTTAATTTTTTGGACTGAGTTTAATTTTTCTTAAGGCAGAAAACAGCTTTAAAAAAAGCAATTTAATTATAGAATTTCCGTCTGAATTTCAGGGATGAAGAATTGTTATTATTTGCACTATTTTCATTTGAACTACTGTCTTTATCTTGTTTTACCAATTCGAACATTGTACTCACTGAGTTTTTTCATGAGTATATCAATGTAGGTAATCTTCATGGAATTTTCAATTTGAACACCTTATTTAATCTACAGGGTATATATCAAAGTCTATATTGTCTTGTTCTTATTTGGTACTGTTAATGCTCACCCTGTTTCCAGTGAGTGCAAATTAGCACTACCCAGCCTTGAAATTGAACTCACAATTATTGTCACCAAATTCATGAACCAATGCTTTAATCCACTAGGCTGTTGTTCACAAACATGGTCAGCAGAATGAGAATAATTACCCCTGTAGATTAAATAAAGTGTTCTGTACAAAATTCCCTGAAAGTTAAAGACACCTGATGAGGGCCAGAGAGTACTACATAAAAGATATTGTGATAATAACAACAACATTAGCTCAAATCTAAATAATCTAATTATAGAAATCATCCAAAAAAAGGGAGGGCAACTTATAAATATGAACTAGATTGGAAATTAATATTAAAACTAATGTGTTTAAGATTTTATTTTTAAAGGCCAGTATGTAAATTAACTATTTTCATTGAAGAAAGAAGCACAAACAAAAGCACATGCTGGCAGATGTAAATAATAAAATGATAAGGTAATAAAACTATCACAATTAGATGTTTATATCATAAATAAGGAGATAAAACTATCATAAATGGTGAAAGAATTATAGCATCACTGGGGAGATAGATATATTATAAATACAAATATAACACTATGATAAATAAAGAGGTAATTCTATTGCAAATGAGGAAAGAAAAATATATATAGTGATATAATCATTTTTTGTGTCATGTTCCTTCATGACAAATGGTCATTTACCTTCACAATTTCATCACTTGAAGCTCTAAACAACATTTACAGTGTCTACCATTTACCCACTCTCACATCCATTTATGCAAATTCCTGAGATGGGTTATTTGATCTTTCTCTGTGATCCTCTTACATTCAGTGTCCTGTGAGTGTTAAATTTTTCAAGCCTTCTTTTTCCCTTAAGTCTCTAGAAATTTCAATTTTCTTTCTAATTTTAAGTTTGTTTCCTTCTTGTTTCTATTTTCCTAAAGACTTCATCATTGCTTACAGGTTCTGCCTCTGTTATTCTCAACACCCTACTATAGAACAACATCTCTGCTACTTCAAGTCTCAGCATCTGTGAGGAAACTGTCTAGCATTCACTGTCATATAAAAGATTACATATAACATAGAAGTTCAGCATTCTTTATTTTGTTTCTAATGACATCTTAATATTTTGCTTAGTTTCTGGAAGGTATCTTCCACTATTTCAATGCCTCTTTGGATTTCTGCATCATGTTTGCCAATATCTCTTACTTCAATACCCAAATAATTAAATTCATGTATCTGCTTGATTCTGATATCATGGTTTTGTAGCTCACACCTTAGGCTGCCTCACTTACTAATGACTATACAGTGTGGCCACTTAAGGTTAATGGTTAGTCCTTTCTTCTCTTTTTCCTTTGCTTAGTTATTTTTTTCTTGTTTAATAATTTCACCCCAAGCAGAGCAGGACCGCACTAGTACACAAGAGGTTACAGTGAAAGAAAGCAGGAAAAAAAACAAAACAAAAAAAAAACTACCGAGTGCAGGGGATGTTAAAGAAAGAATAAAACATGGATGGAATTCAAGGGAATATACGATCTCAATTAATATTGCATTTAAACTTCTGGAGATTGTAGCTATCAGGGAAGCAATTAAATGGAAGGGAGCTCCACAAGCAGGAAGTGAGAAAAAAGAAATTGTTGGAGAGGAAGACATTGTTACATTTAACTATTTTGATGGTAAAAGGGTGGGATCTAGACGCCAGTTACAGTGCAAATGGAACATAGTTTTGTAAACGATGAAAAGGTTGAACAGCAATCATAGAACACGGGCAAGATATGAAAAGAAAAATCAGGTTTATGGAAGTCACAAAAAGAGATTTGAAAAAAAAGTTAAAGTTATTAAGCAAGATTACTAGACTGACCAGCAAGAAATTAATTCAAGCTAATGTTATGAATGTAGACAGAGACATGATGTGTAGAATATTAGAAACATTGCCTCAAAATTTGAAAGCAGCTCAACTATCACAATCAGAAATATTAAGGTTGAGCGAAGAAGTATGTGAAAACTGATTTCTCAGCAGTATTTTTAGTGATAAATGCATAGCTAAATTATATGAAGTAAATGGCTGGTCTTGAAGTTAGGTTCCTTATGGAAATAGTATAAAAAAAAGTGGAAGAATGTTTTGGGCTATTTTGGGAACCATAAAATTAAAAGCCCTTCCAAAGTTGCTGAGAGTACGAAAATAAATGCAAAAACTTATTTGACTTTCTTGGACAAATTCTGTGAGTGGTAGATGCCCCAGCCAAGAAGTTTTAAGCTAAAGAGTATATTCATGCAAGAAAACTTTACAATGTAAACTTTACTATTGCCCACCCTACCCACAAAGACACCAAATTACTGAAATTTCTCCCAACTTCTCCAAATATTAATCCAATTGAAAACTCATAGTCTACCATTAAAATCAATGTATATGAAAATGGAAAACATTATTCAGGCAAAGAAGATCTCTGTGGAGTAATAAAAACTGCTGCAAATAATGTTAAAGTGAAAACGGTAGAAAATTTAGCAAAATCAATGAATAAAAGAGGGATGAACATTTTATGATGTTAAATAGCCCATATTAACAGGTCAAACAATATATATATATATATATATATATATATATATATATATTCTTTTTGTTGCTTAAATTAATTTTTTAATCTTTTTCTATCCTTCTTTGTCATCCATTTAGACAAACTCAGCAAGTAGATTATTTTGTTTATTCGTGTTTCTCTTGCCTTCATTATTTCCTGTGTGTTAAATTCTGTAGGTTTTCTTTCTTCATTATGTCTGACAGAAATTTTGAATGGTTCTTTCTGATTGTAAGTATAAGTTTTCTTATTGTTTCTATTTGCCTTAAAACTCCTTTATTATTTGCATGTTTTGTTTATGGTATTCTATTTACTGAAAGAACCAAGTCCCTTCAAATCACTTCTTCATCTGCTTAGAATCTGCCCATCCATCACTGTCATAAGCAAGATATTACATAGTGATTCAGAATACTTTTCATGGTGTCTAATGACATTTTATTGTTCTTTTGCTTAGTTTCTAGGAGGTATTTTTGCTCTTTCAATGCACCTTCAGATTTTTGTGACAAATTTTTTCATTGTAAGTTACCAGAATAATCAGTTTTTGTACTTTTTTTTTTATTTTGACACCCAACCATGTAGTTTACAATGTCTTCTGTTAGGATAAAATCTAGTAACTGAGCAGGCAAAAGCATTATAGTCAAAAACTGTTGCTCAGTCTATGATTTTGTGGTTTTTTGCCATATCTGCAAGAGCGTCATCTTGTTGGAAAATGATCTTTTGCTTGTTATTCCCATACCACTTATCCAACATTCTTTATATATTTTGGCACTCCTAATATTAACAAAATTTATTTTCCTAGTCTATCTCACCCTCCTTATCAGAATTATACCTCCTCCATGATTCAGGTATTCTGAATTGAGAATTTCCTCTCACATTTGAAAACAGTTTTCTGAAGTTTTGGAAAACAGCTGAAAATGTGACTTATCTCTTCGAAGAATATGTTAACTGCACTGAGTATCATGTTGGTTACAATCTTAATGATAGTTAAGTGGGTGTACAATTTGTGAACAGCAGCAGTTTATTTGTTCTTTACTTTAGTAAAACTCAACTTCCTTCAGCCTTTTTTAAATTTTTGGCTTATGGCCATTTGTTGAAACACTGGTTCTAGTACAATCACAGAAGTTAAGCATTGTCAAATCTGGTCAGTATCGAGATGGATGTCTTTTTGGGAATGATCCAACGTCGAAGTTGGTTACAGTAAAGAAACAAATTAGACACAGGTTTAAAGAAATGACCAAAGATTTATTTTTATTTACAAAACATGAAAATGTCTCTAAGTCATACAGTATAGCATTCAAGTAAGTGGTATACAAGAGGAAAAATGAAAACATGAAATAGTATATACTTAAAACAGCTAACTGCTTCTTGGCTATCTGTTTGGGTTTGTTGTGTTGGTAGTGCAGTCCATTCTCTTTCTGTGCTTACAAGAGGTTGTTTTTACAGTTGGACAGGCAGCAGCCATGCTCTTTTTTTTGCCTCTGTGGTTAGTGTGTATGTCAAGAATCTCTGTCCAGATTCTCTTGCAGTTGATATAAGGGAAACACACAGACACAGTTGCAGACACCTGTGTCAAGCTAAAGTCATATCAATAATGTCCAGCACTCTTATGTTTTTGTTTGATTTAAAATTTGTTTTGAGCAAAATGCAATGTGTGTGTGTGTAACTTAGCTAAATGACAATTTATGTTTAGTTAGAGATATATATTTTCTAATGTTCATATAAATTTGGTTTTAGTTTGCTATATCTAACTCAGCGTAAATTGTGTTTTAGTACATTTTTTTATATGGTGAGATGTGTTTTCTACTACAGGAATACCAGGTTCTGTAAACTTGGATGTGCGAGTGGTGACATTGATTAATGGCTTGGAACTGGAAATTAGAGTTCCAATTTTTATCGGGTCATGTGTGTTGTTACTCTAAGTTACCCAATACTACATATATTAGTAGTTGATAAATGATTCCTTTATTTTTGAAAATGAAATGAATAGAATGTACAATAAAATATAACAAACAAAACTTTGCAATATGTTGAAATTAATGATAATTAAAAACATGTATTTTATGGTGTTATTACAATTCATATTTTATATTTTTGATGAGTATAAATGTTCTTAGCATAATTGCTTTTTTTTTAAGAAATTGTCTTATATGTTTATAATTGTTCCAAAAAATTCTGTGTTTGACAGAGACATTTGAAACTGTTGTTGGTTTTTCACAGAGCAAAAATAATCTACCTTGTTCCGTCTGTATCAGACTCACTACCACTTTTTATTCACTTTAGCTTGTTGAGAAATGGTCACGTCTCTGTTTATGACTGTCACTGGCAACAATGGAAATATTTTTAGAATGATAAAATTTCAGATTTCTTTCGTTTTTGTTTTTTTTTATGATGGAATTTTATCCTTGTCTTAAACAACAGCATAAGCTCCCCTCCCCCATAAGAACTAAGTGTCTTATTAATAAAATTTTCTATTTTTATTCCATGAAATGGTTCTACCTGAAAATATAGCTCTGATAGGAGACTTATCTTCTGTTGTTATTTCTTGATGCAAACTGTTATACATTTTATTTGATTTAGTTTTTCTTCACTAGGTTTAGGTGCATGTTTCCATTTTATTTCTTCATAGGGTTTTAACATGTCCATTGAAACTTGAGTAAGAACATCATTGTTGGTTTTTTTAGATGTTTATGTAAAAGCTGCATAAAGACCTGAATAGGGTGCTCTTAATGACCTTCAAACATGATCTACTCTAATCCAGACTTTATTAAAAGTTTGAAGCTTATCTAGGTCATAAGACTTTTGTTATTTATTTGATGTTTTAAAAAAATCTGAGATTAAGTTATGCCATTGACATATATAATTCTTCTGTGAAATGCCGAGTTATCGTTTCCTTATTTGTAGTGTCTCTGAGTAACTGGTAGTAACATTTGTGTGCTTTTAACAGCATAAATGTGAGAAAAATCAGAGCAGTTAGGCACGTGTCAGATTTTCAGAATGATTATTGGTAAGGCTGAAATCCAGGGTTCTTTTTGGGTTATGATAGCTATTTTAATGGCCTTATAACCTATTTCTATCAGACAGTTTCATTGAGGGTGATAAACTGTTTTGCATAGACTATAGAAACCAGTAATCTTTTGACAATTTTAAAAACAATTCACTTTTGAATTGTGTACCTGTTTGTGAAAACATGCACAAGAACACTAAAAGCAGGTGATACATGCATTTACAAAACCTTCAGCTACATTCTAAGCAGTGATGTCCAATATGAGTTGTGCTTCTATCCAACTGGTTTAACTGATGGATATTAAAAAATACCAATATGAGCTAATATGTGGGTTATTCAGCTGTTTTCCTGGTAGTAGAGGTCCTACTATATCATTGTATACAATCATGAATCTTGCTAATGGTATTGCCAATGTTTGTACTGGTAACTTGGTGTGCTTGTATACTTTTGCTTGTTGACAGACTCTACATGATGCACAAAGTTCTTTGATGGTTTTATTCATACTCAATCAGTAAAATCTAGTCGTAATTATCTTAATAGATGATTTAACTCCAGGGTGTGATATTGAATGTATACTGTTGAACACAAATCCATGCAACTTGCATAGCACAAAAGGTCTTGGGTAGGATGTTGATGTGTCTCACAACACAGATTGGTTATTTCCAGGTAAGTTGAATTTCTTTAAATCCGATAAGGATCAGATTTCAGCGTCAGATTCTTGTGCAAGTGTTGGTAGATTGCAAACATCTACTTGCACAGCAAGTGTTGGGTAGGGTAGACAATCAACAACAATGTTTTGATTACGCTTTCCAAAGTTTATATCTGAGATGAACTCTGTAAGAATGGATTTCTCCGTTGTCTATCCGATTTGGCAGTTTTTAAACTTAGAAATGCACCACATTGTTTTATGGTTGATCAGAAGTAATACTTAGTGACCTTCTTTAAAGTGGCAAAATTGTAACACTGACAAATATGCTGGTAAAAGTTCACAGTCAAAAGTATTTTGTGTTTGTGATAGTTACTTCAAGAAAAATCCTATGGATTTTAGGATTTCATCTACAACCTGTTTAAATGCAGCACCTACAACGTATTTGCTGCTGTTTGTGATGAACTAGTATTGTGTACATTTTGGTTGAGGGTCAGCTAATGCTGTTAATTATCAAACGTTTTTTTACATCATTGAAGGATTGTTTTTCTGAATCATTTAATGTAAATGATCCTTTGAGTGTTAATCTCATCCTTTCAGACAAGGGCAAAATTAATTCAGCAAATTTTTGTATTAGTTTCTTATAAAATCCTACCATATGCAGGAATCTGCACAGGCTTTTTCATCCTTATGGTAAGGAAAAGATTCTATTTCTTTTGTCTTAGTAGTAAGTGCGATGCCTTCTAATTAATTTGAAAGCCTAAGAAATTTAGTGAAGTCACAATGAAAATAAATTTTGAGGTTAATATCTTACAATTATACTTGAATAAAATTTTGAATATCGTGTCTATATCTTTTTTGTGAGAGGGTTTGTCATCACTAGAATTTAAAATGTCATCTATATGGATAAAAACAGAGACAGTATCTTTGAAAATTTTATCCATATATTGCTGAAACATTGCTGACAAGATATTTAATTCAAATTTTCAATTTCATTTGTATTGATGACATCCAAATGAAGAAATAATCAATAATCATTATCAGGGTGCATCTTGATTTAGTGGGTAGTTGAAATTAAGTCAGTTTTAGAAAATTGCTGTTTATTTATGAGTGTTAAAAAAAATGAGTTAATATCAGGTATGGGGTATCTGTCACTTTTAGTTAGGTTATTTAGTGCATGATAATCCCCACCACCTCCATTTTGTTTTGGAACCAAATCTAGTGGGCTTGCCTATTCACTCTTGGAATGAGAGATTAATCCTTCATTTTGGAGTTTTTAAATTCTGCTTTCCCTGCTTCGAGTTTTTGAGCAGACAAATGCCTGGCTTTTGCAAACACCAACAAATGGTTTCTTGTTTCAATTCTATGACAAACTCCACAGTATCTTTGTATGGTATTTTTGTGTGGTAAAATAATTTCCAGGTATTTTTCCAAGGTGGTTTGGATGAATGATAGAAATCTAACTTCATTGATCACTATATTCACCAGAGATGCTTTTGTTGGAATTAAATCTTTTTTTATAGCAGTCAAAAGGTATAAATTGTCCTGTTGTTACAGTCTATCATCACACCAAATTTGTTAAATAAGTCAAATTCAAGGAGTGAAGTGGATTGGTGATGTTTGCAATCATGAATATCCAAGTAAAGGATTTTTTTATAAACTAAGTGTTCTAATTATGAAATTTGCTCATCCATAGCATTTTATTTTCTTACCATTAATGGTAGAATAAGATGCAAGAGTTGAATCTAATGTCATCCATTTATCATTGACATCAGTATTATTGAAATACAATACCTGTGTCTGCTGTACATTTTATTTTGATTGCCGCTAATTGTGGAGTAATTTCTAACAGTGACAAAATCAGTGGGACAGTACTGGTTTGCAAAATTATTTTTTCGAGTCACTTGCTGTAGAAATTGGTAGTTAGCAACTGGGTAACATTTGCACATCATGTTTCTTGGGCTATTTGCACCACAGTTTACATGTCCTCACATACCTGCAAAGGGTAAATGTTCTATGCATACCCTGTGTCATTGTTCCTAGTAAAATGGTTTAATACCTATTGACACAGCATTGTCTCAATTACACTTTTGAGCATAAGCTTTGTTGTTGTTGGGTAATTGTTGCTTATTTTGTTGACCAATGAATGTTGTTACATTTTCATAAAAACATTAGTTTGTCTGCCAACTTGAGTCGGGATTAAAACTTTCTGTGAAGCGATAACTATTGAAATAGTTGGTGGGAGTGCCTGGAGAAACTTGTTTAACACAATTTCTTCACTGATACTTATTCATTTTGCTATTAATAGCTTTTCTTGTAGATATGCCAGAGGTCATTCTGTAATATTTGTTGTGGACATTAGTTTGTCTAAAAAGCTCAGGTTTTGTCTGCTTGTGCGTTTGTATTAGTGCTTGTTTTATTTCTTCATACTTTTGCAACTCTAATACCAATATGGGTATTTTTACTACCATCTCGTCAGATAGAGATGATATCACCATAAAGAATTTTGTGGTTGATGCTGTTATATGGTGTAAATGGAATTGTGCTTCTATTATGGAAAACCAGCCATTTACTGCTGTTTCTATAAATTCTGATGCTCTGATATTCACCTGTTATACATAAAATTCCTATTCTCTATATTTTTCTTTTTCTTTAATATAATTGCATTTAGTCACCACTGTTACAGAGTCATGTGTGTTGTTAATGAAAGTTACCCTATGTCACATATACTAATAGTTAGTAGAGGATTCCTTTTTTAAAGTAAAAACAAAATAAATAGAACAATAAAAAAAACAACAAACAAGTTTGTAACATATCTTGAAATTAATGATAATAATGTGTAATTTCATGATGTTATTACAATACTGTTTCTTTACAATATTGTCATATAGGAATAATGTGTCATTGCTGACACTTGGTTAGGAACACAGATCACCAAAAAGTAAAGAAAGCCACCTTCATTCTCAAGTAATTAGTAGTACTGTGTTGCCGGGATCATGTGACACACAGAATTATATATATATATATATATATATATACACATGGTGGTCAAAACCTTCTGGTAAAGATTGCCAAGACATGGTCATTCAAAGTGTAAGGAACAAAGAAGATACCAAAATACTCGTAAAAGGAGTACAACAATCCCAACAAGGCCAATGGACAAAATAGGAGGAGGCTCTGCAGAAATCTATTACTTGGAAGGACATTTGATAGATGGCTTCACTCAGGTTGAGCTTTTTAATACGTTCCACATATGATCTGCTACCATCTAAGAACAAACTTGTTAAATGGAAGAAAGAGAGCTATCCTACTTGTTCCCTGTGTAAGGAAAAACCACAAACATTAAAACATGTTCTTAGTTCCTGTAAAACAGCCCTTGTCAATGGAAGATATACATGGATGCACAATAGCATCTTGGATGAGCTGGTAAAAATTATAAAGGGATATATGAAGACAGAGTCATCTAATTCAACCCAGAAATTTGTTCCAGAGGGAAAAAGATATGTCGATTCTAAACAAACAAGCAAATGTCAAGCTGCACCAGAACTTAGTTCTGGTGGCATTTGGGAGATATCTGCAGACCCTCCTAGTTGGCGTAATGATGACCCCAAAATAATATCAAGTAAAGGTCTGCAAGCAGATATTGTTCTTCTATCAAAAGTGAACTATATAATCATCCTGGTTGAATTAATAGTACCATATAAAAGCCGGATGGAAAAAAGCTACGACTATAAAACTAATAAATATGAAAGTCTAAAATCAGAGCTAATAAAAGAGGGGTATAATGTAATTGTTAGAGTAGTAGAAATTAAAGCAAGGGGTTTCATTGCAGGCACTCTGTACCAATTTCTGGGCCAAACTGGAATCAAAGGGCATAATAGAGCCAAAAGTATAAAAAGCCTAATAGAAGTAACTGAAAACAGGTATGGGTTGTCAAATCAGTATTTGCAAGGCATTTAATTTGGCTTATATTATCATATTAATATTTGTGATGTACTTAATCTAACACAGACTGCCAAATTACATAATTATGAGGTATTTAATCTAACAAAGTTTTTATTATAGCACTGATCTTTAATTTAATATTTGATAATTTTGATTCTTAAGGCATCAATTTCACATTGTTTTTGAATTTCGTATTAGTGCCTGGTTTTTAACTGTTTGTATATCTGTTTTTTTGTATTTTTAAAAAACCTGTTTAGATTCGTATGTGTGTGTGTGTATATATATATATATATATATATATATATACACACACAGTTGCATACATGAGTTTGTCTACGTATTAATGTATGTGAATGTGTAAGTGGATTTATGTACTAGGAGGCATATGGATATTTTGTTTCACATGCTAATGTGTATGTAAGCATATATATATTTGTATGTGTGTTTTTATATGTATATATTCATATTTTTATGTGTATGTGTATTTGTGCGCATATCTGTGTGTATGTGTGTGTTTGTATCCATCTATATATTTCTTGTTTATGCATGTATATATGTGGGTATTTATGTACATATATTTGTCTACATGTTCAAATATGGATATCTATATATTTGCATGTGTGTACATCTATCTCCTTTCCTTGCTTCATATTTGTATAACTTTACAATAATCTAAATCTAATGCTTTGTTAAATTAAGTATTTAAAATTTGTAGTTTCTGATATTTATATATATATATATATAAAGTAAATTCAAATTTTTATTGTAAAGTGAAGCTAATAGTCAAAAATTATCTTTTTTAATCAAATATTAACAGTAATGCCCCAATAAATTGTTTTTAGAGTCTGTTCTTCAAATTAAAAATTACTTGTATTTTCATTGGTCACTAATGAATACGTAACAATGTCTCCATGATTAAGGGGATTTGGCTACTTTTGAACCTTTTAAAACTCAACTTGATATCAACATCATGACATAAGACAAAGTGATGAAAATGGCTATTTTTGGAGTGATATTGTAACATATTTGTTATAAATTAAATTATATATATATATATATATATATATAGTGATTAGAGGGTGTAGAGTAGAAGAAGAACAAGTTTTTGACACACTATTGTTCAAAGGCATAATTATACTGGTATCTGTGACATTACTCAAGTAAAAATTATGAAACTAACACTAAGTTGCATTGAACCTAATAAGGTTACAAAGCAAACTGACATGATTTTGTTAACCCAAGCAAGGTTACAAATATGGCGATGAAGAATCATTTGAGCTTATATGAGGAAATGACAAAATATTGGCAATACAAATGCACAACTAGAACAACAGTTGCAGCAACAAAAAACACAACAACTATTGCAGCAACAAAGTCTGAAATATGAACAGCAACTACTTCCATGACTACAACAACAAAAGAAGTTTTTTAAATTACTGACTAAAACAAGAGAAAGAAGAACTTCATATTCATTCATGCCAAATGCTGATGCAAATTCAATCATTCATATACAATCTGGAAGAAGGAATAACTTTTCCAGCTTATTCCAGAAGATACAAAGGGATCTTTAAAAAGCACTGGAATGATGAAAACAAAGTTCAGTTATTATTAAAGAAATTGTCCCCTGCTGAACATGCAAAGTATGTGAACTTTATTTTAGGAAGAAACCAGATGAAATAAACTTTGATGAAATGGTAGTAATTTTATCAAAAATTTAGGAGGTAGGACTTCATTGTTTAATGCACAAAGGCAATGTTTAAACTTGGCAAATTGTGATGATGAAGATTTTATCACTTATGCAAAAGTCATGAATTGAGAATGTGAGAAGTTCAATGAATTAGCTCCAGATTTATTTAAATGTCTCATATTTATATAGGGTTTAACTGCTGATTAGGACATAGAAGTAAAGTCAAGGATACTTGCAAAATTAGAAATGGATCCTAAATTAACTCTCCAGAAAATAGCAGAAGAATGTCAACATATTGTGAACCTAAAATTAGATACCACACATAGTGAGGAGAAGACACTTCACGAGTGTATAGTGTCCAACTATCTAAGGGAAAAAAATATAGTTGTTCTTCAACTCCTAACAAAACATTAAAAACAGATGAGAAATCTCCCTCAGTACCTAATGCTTGCTATGGTTGTGGAGGTAAACATTTCAAGAGTAATTGTTTTTTCAAGAATAAAAAATGCTACAAATGTGGAAGGTTAGGACACAAAAGTACTTGTTGCAGATACTAAAAAATGGAGACAAAATACACATAAACGTAATAACTACATGGAGTAAAGACAAAAAGCATAAAATAAACAAGACTGAACAAAACATCTCAAAACAGGAAATTTGTTTTTGTGCACATGAATAATGTAAAAATATTATTGCAACTAGATACAGGATCTGATATCACTATCATAAATGATCAGACAAAGAAAAATGAGCAAATCCAGTTTACTGACTTCTAATAAATTTGCGCATGTAGTTTCAGGAAAGAAATTCAACTTTTTGAGTGAATTCACCTGTAACATTTTTTTTCTCGAAAGAAACCAAGAAAGTAGTAGTGTTTGTATTAAAGAATACTGCTAATTTATTTGGAACAGATTGGATTGCATTATTTGATCTCTGGGACCATCCATTCAACTCTTTTTGCAACATAATAAATATTGTTACCTCCAGTGCTAATATGGCAATATGAGCAATTACAGAAAGAATTGAAAATTAGTTTTCCAGAAGTTTTTTCAGAAGGAACATGCACAAAAACAAACATTAAATTCAAAGGAAAAGAAAACCTAACATGGATGTTTAAGCCAAAAAGGAGTGTATCTTTTGCAACATTGGCACCAATTAATAACAAATTGGACAAACTAGAAAAATTAGGTGTGATCTCAAGAACAGACTATTAAAATCCGGATATACGCTGATTTTTCTATGGGACTAAATCAAAGTTTAAAATAACTACCCATTACCAATTCCAGAAGAAATTTTTGTCCAGTTAAATGGTAAATTTTTCTCTAAATTGAAACTGTCAGATACTCTACTAGTACTAGTAGACTAAGAGTGATTAAAATAATTAACAATAAATATAGACTCTAGAGGAAGTTATCTCAAAGGAGAGGTGTCATATAAGAACAATGTGTCACTGCCGACACATTGTTTTGAACACAGATTGCCAGGGAGTAAACACAGTCAACCTCTTCTCAAGTAATTAGTTTTGCTGTGCTGCTAGAACCACACGGCATGTAGAATAAGATTATATATATATATATATATATATATATATATATATATATATATATACTAGCAGTATTGCTCAGCATTGCTCAGGTGTAATGAAAGCTTTAAAACTAATCCATGATCCTGGAGCTCAGACTCTTTGGACGTTGGCACGAAAGACTAAAAAGCTATAGTTGTTTCCAGCTAAAGTGAAACCGTAGACTGAAAGAAAAATGAATGGATGTAAGTCAAATTTTGATTTCCTGGTATCAATATCAAATAAGTTTTTTTCGTTGTAAACTGAATTTGGAAGGCTAAATAAGTCCTCTGAGTAAATGGTATCATGGCTGAGACTAAGAACTACAATTATACCGAAGCAAAAACTAAAATAAAAGGGCTGAAAAATACAGACATACAGGCAGATAAACATTCACACACACAAACATCTTGCCTTTTATATATATTATCAATTTTCTGCACTATTGTAAGAACTGCAACCTTGAAACTTCTGAAAATTGTTTCTTATATCTTTGTCTATGAGTGTATCAAATTTGATTAAAATCGGACCACTCCTTCAATAACCCAATTTTTTCGATTATCAAATTTCGATATTTATCAGGGTACCTCAACACAAAACCTAGCTAAGAACACTCACAGATGCTTATAGTACAACTGTGTAAAATTTCAAGAAAATCAGTTCAGCTATTTCAGAGTCTATAGGTAATGGACAGACACATACACAGACAAAGTTCCATTTATAAATAAGTTTTTATATATATATATATATATATATATATATATATATATATAGAGAGAGAGAGAGAGAGTGGTTACAGAGTGTTGAGTCAGGGAAGAATAAGTGTCTGATGCACTATTGTTCAAAGGTGTAATTACACTTGTATCTCTGACTTTACAAAGTGACTTTACCAAAAGTAACATGACAAAATATGTTTTTGAAAAGTATAAATATTCTTAGTTTTATTGTCTTTTTCTTTGTTTTTTAACTTTCTAACTTGTTCTTCTGGATGTGCGTTGTGGTACAGTGGATATCAACTTCAAATGACAAATTGGGGAGACAAATTCGAATTTCAGTTGAATTCGTTGCATTCACTTACACACAAATAGCTTTGATAAAGGTATTAATCCGTCTCTTCCCTTCAGTTATGGGTTAAATAATAGGACAGATTGGGTTCTATAGTCTTGGCTGGCAATGGCAACCTACTGCGAGATAATCTTCTGCCCAGTCAGTCATGTCTCTTTCGAGACATGATCACCCAAAGTGTATATCAAGTATGGCACTTAACTAACTGCACTTGTTTATAATCATTCTGAAAAGTGTCATGTTTGAGGGAGGCTTGTGAAACCATTGTTTGATTTGCAGAGAGTGTAAATAATTCATTTTTTCTGTCCATGTCAAACTCACTACTACTTTTATTTGCTCTAGCTTGTGGGGGAAAAGTCATGTCCCTTTTTTAAACAATCACTAGCAATAGTGGAAAAATTATATTTAGAATGATGAAATTTCAATATTTTTTCATTTTTATTTTATGATGAAATATAGTCATAGACCATAACACACTTATGCACAAATACTTATGGGAAAAGTATGCATTCATCTTTTCTACCCACTCTGTTATGGGTTAATTAGCAAGACTTAGATTATTCTTTCAAAAAAAAAACAAAAACAAAAAAAAAACAACAATAATCCTTAAATATGTTTTGTCTTTAAGTAACCTGCGAAAAGATCATAAGCTATAAAAAAAAACAATCAATCATGAAATTTGTTTTCTTCAAAAAAAAAATATTTGAATTTCTGAATTCTTGTGTCAATTTTGTTAGAATATTTTTTACCTAAGAGTCATTTTAAACTTTCTCTCTTCTTGTCACTTCAGGTCTTCTGGGATCATCTTTCTGTATCACAGAACCTGTCACTTGAAATGTGTGGTTATTTCTCTGAATTTGAATATCCTCAGAGCTAAAAGACAAGTTCAAAACACTTAGGCTTCTGTTTGAAAGTTTGTGAACCTGTGAGAATTTTAAATTTTGGGAAAATAAATCCCTTTTTTCATAAACAATTAAAAAACATTCTTTTTTTATCTTTGTGTTTGGTTTTTGCAAAGTCTACTTTACAAATTTGTGTTTGAATGCACTTTAATAAACATATTTAAAATTTTTAAACAATAAAATGTTTGGTTTGGTTTAAGTTTAACAACCCATCAACCATTTTGGTCATTTAAGGGTCAGTCTTTGAATATTGGTATCACATTTTTTTTTAATATGGTTCAATTGTCTTAAAGTAGTTGTACATGATAGATTAAAAAAGTTTTGTTGGTAATATATTTTTCATTCAAAAAAGTTTTGTTGGTAAATACTTTCATAGTATTTTGACTCCAGTTTGGTGGTTAACTATTTACCCATAGCTAGGACCCTAGAAGGTGCTACCAATCCAGGTCAGGGTGGACTTGGGAACAGCAGCAATTAAGAGGTGGTTCCATGCTCCTCACAACCTTCTAATCAGAGGCCTTGCTGCCGGATGCAGTTTACAGTCATACCCAGGACACACAATAAAATGTCTCAGGGTGGCATTCACAAACTTTCAAGCAGCACTATACTTTCTTTTCCACCCTGCAAGCTTATTCTAATGTTGCTAGCCTCTCACTCCCTATCACTAGAACTATGACAGATGTTTGAACGAGTATTCCTTAGGACCAACAGCTTAGACTTTCACTGTTATGACCCGCCCTGCCATCTTCAAAATGGTAAACCATCTCTATTTTCTTTGCATTCCTTTGATAAAAGCAAGCTCTACTGAAATGGCTTTTTCTTCAGAACTCTTATTTTGTGGCACAAATTCTTGAGAGGGTGCTTCCCTGACAACTACAATCTTGGTGTCTTAAGTCAAGGGTCAACCAATAACTATCGTACCCATCATTATCATAATACGCATTTCTTTCTTTCTTATTTCCCCTTCCTTACAACAACCTCATTCAGAAATTCTAGCTTGAATGGACCTAACAGCAAAAGAAAAAGGTTTTTCTTTACCTTTTCTTTATGTTAACTGTTGCTGCTTTACATATGTGCTCAATATTTTATTAAAAAAAAAAAATATATATATATATATATATATATATATATATATTTACACTCTCACACCCTGATTGAGCACTCTGGAAGAGTGGTAGACTTTGTAAACAGTAGCTACTCCAGCATTTACGCACTGCTCATTCGATGCTGAATTGGATCACTCTAGCTATTGGGTGTGTTTATACGTGCTAAAAAGCCTGCCTTCTTCTACTGGATGCTCGTGGCCTAGGGGTAGAATCGCCGACTGACACCAATTCGGTTGGGTTTCGATCCTGGGTTAGCAGGCGACCGGAGTCTAAGTCGTACTGATGAGCTGTAATACAGCAAAACAGATCTGTCTGCAGATGACTATAGTGTGTGTGTGTGTATATATATATATATATATATATATATAGTCATTTTTTTTTTTTTAATAAAATATTGAGCATTTTTTTCTTTCAGGTGCTAATTATTTGAGTTACTGTTATTAATATTATTATCATTATCATCATCTACAGCCTAAGTTTCTGAATCTCCAGATAAGACTTTCTGTTTCACAAAGACCAGAAATGCAAATTTTGGATCCAGTAATTTTAAGAAATTAAAATTTTTTTAAAATACATTTTTAAATAAAAATGGCAGTCTTAATTTTGAGGCTCAGTATAACAAGATGCAAAGTTATCAGCACAATAAAATCAATGTCATTCTACCAAAAAAGAATCCGTCATTAATTTTCAAGATAACAAATGTCTAGAGTCAATCGTTATTTTCACTTTATACTTCTCCCACTTACATTCATATTATGCACCTCATTTAGCAACCCTTTACTTTGAGTGGCTTTTGGGCCTTTTATTGTAGGAACCTTTGTAAAAATAAATTAGGCAAAGCATATATCAAATACTCACGGAAAATTTGGCTAATTTACATCAAATTTACATATTCACTCTGATAGTACCCAAACAATATTCTTGTTTTTGGAATATAGTTTTAATATAAAACTAACTTTTAAGAATAGACAAATACAAATAAAATAATAAAATAAGAGCAGTTAAACATGACTAATGACGAACAATGAAAATGATGATGCTAATGAATTTGTTGTTTTAAATTTTCTACAAATATTGAATATTTTCATATAATATTTACACAGTACATGCATTATAGATTATTGTCATATATTCTACATGTACTGAATGAAAAAGAAATAATTGCACAAAATATGTTAAAAAGTAATGGTCTTATTTCTTTTGTCCAGTAATATAGAAAATAAAGAAAATGAAAATTTTGCCAATGAAATCATAAACAAAGCTAGAGTTTTATATGTTGTGGTAAGTGATCATCCATTTCTAGTGGATATCTAAGCATGAATCACAAGAAAAATAAATTTGAGTATATAGTGTTGCTATCTCTGATATGTATATATGAAAACTAAATAATTTATATTTAAGTAGTAAGTTTTTTTTCATGCAGGTATTGGTGAACACAGTAGAAAACTAAAGATGGTTATGTTTCTTAACCAATTTCTTTGCATTTCAAATGCAATGCTGTATATTAGATAGAAATCAGTGAATAATCAATCTAATGTTTAATTTCTAAGAAATAATGAATTTTAGTACTTTCAGCCATTGTATCAGTCATCATGAGGGAGAGGGCTTAAAAATGTAAATTACAGTACCCACCTAATTCAACTATAAAGTGTTCATTCATGATTTTTCATATAATATAAAGCTTTTGGTTCAAAAACCCCAAAAAGTTGATTAACAAACTTCACTAGTTTTCATTGTGTTACATTATATATTTATTTATCTTCAAATACAACATTACCAACACAAATTTTAACACATCACTCAATATGTCCAAAGCCTGACATATAGATAGTGTGACAAATAAAAAAAATATATAATTTTTATGAAGTACTAACCTTCAAATGGCATGTGACAAAATTTGAGCCCACTCAGATTATTAGTTTACAAATTACAGTTATTTAAGTGAATCTATTGCTGCAAACTTTCTAAACAATGAAAAATTCAGAATTTCCTGTGTTGATAAAGCATTGCTTTCTGATGGGAATAAATACTGTTCAGGTAAAGCAATGACTTGATAAGTGCTGTTCAGACACTGTTCTGTTGGAAACAATGTTTAAGTGGTGGTATGCTGATTTTAAACATGGTCATACAGACATAAATTATGCTGAATGCTCAAGTCAACCAAAATCGGCAGTAGTCCCAGAAAACACTAAAAACATCCACAAACTCGTTTTGGCTGATCATAAATTGAAGTTGTGTGAGATAGCAGAGGAGTTTAACATATCAGAAGGCAGTGTATCACCATTTTGCATGAACATTTGTCAATGATAAAGTTGTGTAAAAAGTGGATGCCACATTTGCTCATAGTCGATCAAAAACAACAACGCGTCAACAATTCGGAGTGTTGTTTGCAACTGTTTAAATACAACAAGAAAGAGTTTTTGCATAAATATGTGACAATAGATGAAATATGGATCTACCACTTAACTTTGGTAGCAAATTTGTAATCAGCTGGTTGGACAGCAGCAGGTGAAAGCCAACCAAAGCAACCAAAGATGCAAACATCAGCAAGCAAAGTTTTGGTCTTCGTATTTTAGGAAGCACAAAGTATTTTCATCAATTATCTCAAGAAAAGAAAAACATCAATAGCAAATGTAATTTATAATATTATTGATGTCTTTGAAGAAAGAGATTGCCAAAACCGGCCACAATAAAGAAGAAAAATGTGATCTTTCACCAAGACACTGCACCGTCTCACAAGTCGATTTCAATAATAGCAAAACTACATGAATTGCACTTTGAATTGCTTCCACATCCACCCTATTCTCCAGATTTGACCCCCAGCAATTTCTAGCTGTTTTCAGACCTTAAAAGAATGCCCCAGAGAAAGAGGTTTGTCTCTAATGAAGAAGTGATATCAGAAATCGAGGCAGTTTTTGAAGCCAAAGACAAATCGTTGTACAAAAAAGGCATCGAATTGTTAGAGAAGCATTGGAGTCAGTGTGTTACCCTAGAAGGAGACGATGTTGATGAATAAAGTCAAAGTTTGCCTAAAAGTTGTTGGGCCTTGGATTTATTGAGCGATGTATTACCAAATAAAAAATCATGAAATGATAAAAGGAAAAGAAACCAAAGACAGAGAAAAGACCTCAAAAGAAAGAAAAGGAAAAAAGGTGAAAAGTTAACAGCAGACAATTATCTAGGCAATAACCCAAAGTGCTCAATGATCAAGGCAGAGTAGTAATACTAACCAATGAGACAATACTAAACAGCTCAGTTGTAAATTATTGTCTGCCAATCATTCTGAGTTGAGTAAAACTTGGAAGAATTATTTGGACTAAGTGCTGCTTTATTGATATTATATATATATAGAGAACAAAACCATATTGAACACAAATGTTCTGTCTTACTATCTACATGAATACTGCTGCTGACAACATTGGTATTTTGTTTATTTTGCTGTCATGTTTTGAAGTTTAACAATTCTGATTGCCACCTTTTCTGCTCCCTGCAGAAATTACACAATGGTTAGGGCTTTTGAAATGACAACGTCAAAACAGCACAGCAAAATCAATGTCAGTATATCACAAGAGAATCTATCATTTGTTTTGAAGATAACAGAATGTGATAAATGACAAAGGTGATCAACAAATTGAAGAAGTGTCTTTTTTTTTTTTTTTTTTTTGAGAAATAATAAAATTTTGTTTGCACATAATATAGAGAAACTTACCAACCCACCATACTGGCATTTGACATATTAATTTAATAATAATCCAATAATTTAACCATATTTTCTCTTTTGCATTTTTTAGTGTTTTTTTAGCTTGTAGCAGCTTACCGATAGCAAATATCAAGTATATTTTTATTATTTCCAGTATTCCACATTAAGAACTACTGCTTCCTTATTTTGCTCTGAGATGTCAATGCTTTTATTAATGTTAATATTTTTTTACTAAATGTTCACGCAGTGCAAGGCTTAAAGAAGGGAATGTAGATGATTCAATCCCTTGTATGGGGCATGGTGTTCCGAGCTCAGAACTCGTAGATTTAAGGAATGCAGATCATATGAACATTTGCCATAAAAAAAGTGATAGAGTAGCAATAGGCTAATGGTGTTTCACCCATGAAAAAAGTGATGTGAAAACTAAAAATAATTCATTGTTTACAAAGTCACATAAATGGTTTTGATCTTAGTCAAGGGTGGAAGTTGAGGATTAGGTAACCCCAGCATAAAATTGAGCTATTATCAGTAGAATGCAAAAGTATTAATAATGAGTTCTTTTATAGAATTTTTTTTTTTAATCAAGTAAGGAAAATTAAAACCAGTAGGATGCAATGGGTTGCTAAGAGTGAAAATAAACACAGAGGACAATTAAAAAAAAAAACAGTATTTAAAGAGACAAAGGTGATGGTTGACATTGCATATAAATCTTTGAAGATTGTAGCTGACAAGAAAGCAAGTAGCCAGAAGAGAGTTCCACAAGTGATTGCAGGCCATGTTCAAAATTAGCTGCCAGTTTGATTTTTATCAGATTCACTATTCAGGCCAGAGTAAATAGTTACGTTATCTGCATTGATGACTTCAGGAATGTCGCTGATGAATATAAGGAACAAAGTGGATCCAAAAATACAGCCCTGTGAAACATCTACATTAATGAAAAATGATCCAGAGGAGTGGCCATTTTAAAATAATTTTCATTGAACAGTTTGAAAAAAAGAAATTGAATCAAAGACATAGTCAGAAATAGCATAACTCTTCAACTTGTGAAGAAAACCAGCAAGTCAAGCCTGTTAAATGCTCCCAAAATATCTAAAGCAATAGTCCAAGCTTCAATCTTTATTGAAAATAAGAAAGATTCTGTGGAGTCAGAAATGAATAAAAGCATTACTGACAAAATTGGGTTATTAAAAATATAATACAAAAGTAATGGTCATGATTTTTATTATGAAAGTGCATTGAAAATCAGTAAATTAAAAATTGGTAGCAGTCAGGAACTAATGTATAACTGATAAAAACCAAACTATTCTTAGGATAATGTAAATGTACTGCTAATGATTTTGCTGCAAAATTGGACTGAAAATCAGGAAAATTTTAACTGCTAAAAAATTGAATTGATGCAAGTATTCTGAAATGAACAGATCATATTTGTGTCTTTTACATAATGAAGAATTTTGGGAAGAGTTAAAGATTTTAAAATGTTATTTATTTAATAGAAAGTTCTAAAAAATGTAAAACCAGCTTTGACATTTTGATAGAAGAAAACTCACAAAAAAATGTAATCTACATTTTCTCTTTTTTGCTGCTAAAGGGATCAGTGCTTAATGTACATACACCTTAAACATTTTATTTGATTCACAAGGTTACTTATATAACAGATTATATATATATATATATATAAAATCTACATCTATGTAAGTTTATTTTTATAAACCTATTTATTTAATGTACATTTCTCACATAAATTTCTGAGGATATATTTCTTGCATGCGAACATTTTTCCATGAAATATATGCATATACCAGCTTGATTTTAACATGTTCTCAAGTCTAAAGCATTCTCTCTCTCTCTCTCTATATATATATATATATAAAACTATATATATATAGGATGTGCATTGTGGTGCGATAAATGTTGGCTTGGAAAGGAAAATCTATGAGCTGAGTTCCAATTTCAGTCAAACACTCTGCATTCACTTGCGCACTGGTACCCTTGGGAAAGATATTAATCCATCTATTCCCTCCAGTTATGGGTTAAATAACTGAGGTCTGCTGTTCATGCGACCTGTGGCAGACTTCTGAACCAATTGTTTGTTATCAGCAGTTCCAAAAAGTGTGGATGGTGCTACACAAGCCTTCACCACTCTAAACAATTCTTTGTGTGGCAGTCTAACTGAGTTAGACACTCATAAGTCGAAATTGACAAGAGGGTCCATAATAATATAATATATATATATATATACACAAAAAAAAAAAAATGATGTGCTCAGAAAATACAAAATGTCTTATTCACATGACTGCAAAAAATACAATAAAGAAACTGAACAGAAGTGCCTTGTCAGACATTTTTAATGAAACATGATTTAAAGGAGGATTACTGCCAATATACACAATGAAATATACAATATCATGTCCAGGCATTTCCTTTTTCTACATCAACAAAACAGTCTAGTACAAAGGTAAGTAATTAGTCCCATCTACGTCATGGACTCTTCTGGTTATATAAAAATGACAAACAAGTTTAGGTAAGAAATATTACATTAAGGAATGTTTTAACTTGCTATTGGCAGTATAAATAAAGATTTAAACAAAACTGTTCTAGATATTTAAATATTTGTATTAAAAATTAATTTATTTTAATTTTGTGTTTCTTTATATCATAGCAATTTTAAAGATACATAGATTCTAACTTAAAAACACTTTTGCATAACAAGATCAGAAATAAAAAGTGGTCTCAAGGAAATATTTAAAAAGCAGAGTATAATAAACAAAAATGTCTTCAGACTGTAGACAATCATGACTCTCCAAAGGTTACTTTTTTAATATCTGTGAATGACAATTTACGTTAAGAAAAGATAGTGGAGAGGTTCCCTGATACATTTCTCCATGGTTTGGAATACATGTTTTTCTACTCTTAGACTGGTTGCCTCCCAAGCCTATAGAGCATAAATTTGGAATATTCATTATTTTATATGCTCTGTATCCTTTCTATTCTTTGTAGCCATTTTTGTAATTTTACTATCCTTCCCACCCTCTGTTTTGTCATTCAATTCCACAAGCTAGTTAGGTAGGTTATTCACTGTTTTCCTCTGCTTTTCTTCATTTTAATCTAGTCTGTGGATGTCATATTCTCAGTGCCTTATTTCCTCATGATGTGTACCAGAATTAACTTTAATTTGTATCTTACTAACAATTCCACTATTCTATAAAAAAGAATCAAGAATGCAACATTTTTTTTTAACTTCAAAAGTTAGTTTTATTAAATACCCCTATTGGAGTAAAAAAAAAAAAATACTGCTTAAAACAGAATGTCTAATCAAAAATGAGAATTCGCTAAATATAATGTTTGGAGAAACAAAAATATTTACAGGGAGAGAAAGAGTGAATGGTAATTTCACATTAAAGTGGGCTCTTCACACCAAGTTATATTGGCAGGTTGCATGTATGTATATGTATATCTATATATATTATATATATATTACTCTTCAGAAATGAATTGAGTTCTTTCGGTGACTGGCATGTGTATACACTGCTTATACACAACATGTTAAAATTTCCCTTCTCTGATTCCATGTGCCTATGGCTTAGGAAGTAGCAATTTCCGACTGACACCAAATTGGTCGAGTTTTGATCCCAGCCAGAAGCAAGTGGATGTGTCTAGCCACACTGATGAGTTATGATACAGCGAAATAGGCTTGTATATGGATGACTAATATATATATATATATATATATATATATATATGTATGTATGTATGTATATATAAAATAATAAATCAACATATAAACTGAAAAACCTAAAAAATTTTACCAAACTGGCTAGCCACATGTGAAAATCAAAACTGAAAATTTGAAGATGAAAAAGACCCCGATATAACTTAGAGTATAGTAAAAATAGCCAAACCATAAAACAGTGGCAATGTAAGCAGATTGTGCCAAGAGGAAAAGTTACCCATTATGTTATTCACAGAACAGAAATAACATACTAATCAAAAGATCATAAATTATGTCCAGATGTAATCTATAAATATGGACTAAAATCATACAAACAAGGATGAAAGTGTTGTAAGATCCTTAAATAACTCCCCTGTAATTTTGTAAATTTTTGTTTGTTTAAAAATTCCAGTTGCATGTTCATGAAAAATCCTTGTTCATATGTTTAAAAAATGGAAAAATAAGTTATTATAAATCACCTGAAGATACTGAGAGTTTGAAACCTATGTTGCAGAAATAACTAATTTCCAAATAATATATATATATATATATATATATATAGGGTGTGACAGATGAATTCTTCCCTAAATTATGCAAAAATGAAAATAACACTGACATCTTATTTTAATAGATATATTAACCAGAACTAATAAAAAATATCTTGAAATACTAAAGAGTAAATTTATTCAATAAAATTGCCACTGACTTCAACCACAGCCTCCAATTAACATCAGGATCTTGAGCAACTTTTTTGGATGGTCTTTTTATTTAAGCTCGTAAATGCTGCCATAATTCTTGATTTCAGTTCACCTTTGGTGTTACAAGGAGTTTTGTTGCTCTTTTGCTCAACTATGCCTCACATATAACAATGACGGAGGTGGCAGAGTGGGAAGTTAGGTGGCCAGATGTAAAGTGTGATGTAGTTACAGAAATTGTCTGACAGTTATAACTGGATTCTCCTGTTTGCGTGATGTTGCCAGACACAGGGTCTTCCAGAAGCCACTCTCTTGACTCAGTGGAGCACTATCTACTGAAGGTATTTGATGTTGGCCTTCATGTATAGTGTGAGGCTCTGTGAGAAGACAATAGAGGCATAATGTTACCATTATTAGTCACAACTCCAAACACTTTTCTAATCACCATTAGACTCACTTAAATCTTTCTGAATCCTCTGCCCTCTCCTCAGATTGATGCCCAAATACTCCAAAATGTTCGTATTGGAACTGCCAGTGCTAATTTCAAGCAGTACAGCATTCTGTTTCCAAATTTCTAGTAAAGTGAATTGCATCATGGTGCTCTTTTTATCACAGATGATGCCCAACTGACCCTACTATACTGTCCAGGTGACAAAATCAAAAACAACACACATGCACAAAATTAAAAATATAAAATGGTGACAATGCACCCTGTACATATTTAGTTGTTTGAATTATTAGATAATTTTTCTGTGTGTAGATATATTCTAAAGATACATGGATACTAACTTAAAAACTTTTTTTTATAACAAGATCAAAAATAGGCAGATATCTTGTGGGATTAAAAAGACCCTTTTAATCCTAAGAAATGAGCAAGTTGCTATAGCTGACAGATTTATATATAGTAAAGAATATTTTTGTGTCTGAGATTGCTCTGATTTTTATTTGACATTAGTTACTGATAAATGCTTCTTTGCTTTATTTAGTTACTGATTTCGTATAAAAGTTTTAACTTATATCAGTCTTTTCTAAAAGGAAAAGTGATGTAAACAAATCATTCAAAAAACAGGATATAATAAATAAAAATGTCTTCAAACCATAGGCAATCATGACTCTTCACAAATTTCTTTTTTAATTTTTGTGAATGACCATTCATGCTAAGAAAAGGAGTGGAGAGGTTCCCTGACACATTTCTCCATGGTTTGGAATACATGTTTTTCTACTCTTAGACTGGTTGCCTCCCAAGCTGATACAGCCTACAGTTGGAATATGATTTTTCTTTTATATGATCTGTCCCTTTAAGTTGTGGTCTATCATAGCACTCTACAGCGTTCTATTCTTTGTAGCTTGGAGCCATCTTTATCATTTTACTATCCCTTCTATTCTGTTTTGCCATTCATTTCCACAAGCTGGTTAGGTAGGTTATTCATAGTTTTCCTCTGCATCTCTCGATTTAATATAGTGTCCAATTCGCCAAGCCCTCTTTCCTCATGATGTCTACCAGAATTAGTTTTAACTTTTATCTTACTAACAATTCCTTTATTTTTTTAAGAAAAGTTTAGAATCAGTAATGCACCCAGCCAAAAGAGGGGTCTATCATTCATTAATGCATTATGGAAATGGAAAGGTACTCCTTAAGACCCTTACACATACAGAAGTATCTCAATTGGATCCATCCTAGTGAAAGTATTAATTAACATTATATTAACTAGGCTCTCTTCTTTTTATGAAAGTTAACTTTTCATGACTCAGTTTGGTATTTATTTTGGTAAGGGACACAATGTTCATTGTGGTGTAGTGGCTATCACCTTGGAGTGACAAGTCGGGGAGCCGAGTTTAAATTCCATTTGGATTCCTTGCATTCACTGACCGGAAATACCCTTGGGAAAGGTATTAATCCATCTCTTCCTTCCAGTTATGAGTTAAATAATAGGACAGATTGGTTTCTATAGCCTTAGTCGGCAACCAGTCTACTGCAGAAAGCAATGGTAATCTACTGCAAGATAATCTTCTGCCCAGTCAATCATGTCTCTTTCACAGACATGATCGCCCAAGCGTGTATCATGTATGACACTTAACTGACTGACTGAAGGGACACAAAAATGGCATGTATGAAAAACAGCTAATATTACCACTGCCATTACATTTAGGACACACAGAGTACAAATGTCACCTGATAACTGAAAGTTAAAAAGCATAAAAATTAGAAGTTGCTACAGGTATTTATACAAAAAAAATTCAATCACACTAAGATGTTTCTCTCTGAATGAAAAAGTGTTGTTTGGACAAGTATGATTTTTTTCTTATACTTTTCATGGGTTCAAATTGAAAAGTACAAAGACAAGAATTACTGTGTACATATTAGATTTTATGATGTACTTAACTTCTCAAACATGTATGCATTCATGGAGCGTTAACATATACTTACAAATCATGTGCATACAAGAGAATCAAGGGCACCCAAACTAACACCTTTATATTGACAGCTACAAAAAATAAATAACTTAAGTATACAACCATACATAGATGAGTGAGTATATAGATAAGCATACAGAAATATTGATCAACAATACAGGGAAAAAGAATTGGCAATAATCAATATGCTTGTCAATCTTTGTGGTAAGTAAAAGCACAAAATGTTTTTTCCTACAAATCTATATAAAAAGGAGAAAAGAAAATGTTGATTAAAAAGCTTATTGGTAATTTAGGTAATACACTCATAAACACTGAACATACGATGTTTCATTCATACATACAAATTTACTCATTTCTTTCTCTCTCATATATAAGTACAAATATCTAAATACACAAAGTTAGTTTCCTGAACAAAGAACCTGTAAAAAGTCGTTCAATAAGTCTACATGTACAAGCAAAAAGTAAAAAAAATCTTGCAGTTTTAGAGATTTTATAACAAGATACACAGGTATATATTTTGTTGTTTAAAGTACTAGATAATTTTTTGTATGCAGATATATTTGAAAGATACATGGATTCTAACTTATGTAAAAGAGTTTCTTTTACAAAACAATATCAAAAATAGGTAGATATATAGAATAATTTTGTATAAAGGATGAATGCATTTTAAATTAAAAGCATGTTTACAAAATGTAGAGCAAAAGACATACTCATGTCTTTTGTTCTACAATTTGTAATAAATTGAAGAATATAATGCTGATATTAGTAAAAAAAAAAAAAACTTCAGAGAATATATTGAAGAACACTTTCAAAAACAAGAGAACAACTGGCAATACAGAAAAATATTAAAAACCCAAGTGGAAGCAGCAATGGCCAAATTGAACAAAAATGCAGTGGCAGAGTCAGACACAGCTGTAGTAGAGATGCTGACAACATTAGACAATTTTGGCAGAGAGAAGATCACAGAAATAATAAATGAAATCTACAAGTGTCGTGAAATAACAGAAATACTAAGCAGAATTTGGAGACGACATGCTGTACTGCTTGAAATTTGTGCTGGAAGCGCCAATAAGAACATTTCGGAATGTTTGGGTGTCAAACTGGAAACAATGCTGGGAATTTTGAAACAGATAAGTCTAATGGTGATCACAAAGATGTTTGGAGTGATCACTAGTGTTGGGGATGTTATGCCTACATTTATCTTCCCACAAGAGCTCAGGATGAACACAGAGAGGTCCTGAGTATGATGGTAAACTGAATCCGGCAGCAAGGCCTCTGATTGGGAGGTTGTGAGGAGCATGGAACCAACTCTTAATTGCTGTTGTTCCCAGGTCCATTCTAATCTGGGGTGGTAGCGCCTGTTAGGGTCCCAGCTATGGGTAAATAGTTAAACCCACTAAATTGGGGCCAAATACACTATGAAAGTATAAAGGAGATTTTCATAGAAAAATATACATTTTTGAGGAAAAAAAATTATTGCCTTAATACATTTTGGAAAAAAAAAATATAAACATCAATACATTTTTAAATGCAAAACTAGAAAACATCTTCAGTTATCTAAAATAAAAAAATAAGAAATTTTCATCAAAATTTAACTAAATCAACCTTATCATTACAATTGAACATAAAAAAATACCTTGAAACCCTACCTTTTTGATATTAAATAACCTACAGAGGTTGATATACCATTAAACAAAACTCAAGCTCAACACAGAGACCTACATCAAGGGCATTGAGGAGGTAGTGCTACCCTGAATCAAGAGGGTGTCTGCTGAAAGACCCTATATCTGGCAACAGGATTCTGCACCATGCCAAACAAGCAAGACAACCCCATCATGGGTTGTCAGACAATTTCTGCAACTCCATCACCTCTTACATCTGGCCACCTAACTCCCTAGACTGCAACCCCCTTGATAATTATGTGTGGGACGCAGTTAAGCAAGAGACCAACAAAATTTCTTTTAACACTAACAATGAACTGAAGGAAAGGATTATGTCTGCATTCACTACCTTAAACAAGGAGACCATCCAGAAGAGTTGCAGGAAAACCTTTTTACTAACGTCCTAATTGAAGAAATACTGAATATAATTAGTGACTGCATTTACAAACACCCATCTATCCCTCCTCCAAAAATCCAGCCAGCAATTCTTTGGAAGATACTTACCACATACACCACACAAACTCTATTTTCAGACCATAATGTTAACATCTATCTACAAACTAATGATGTCAGTATAGAAAACCCATTAGGTTCTACTTCCTAGAATTTTTACATCACATATCAAAAATCAAGTGTTTAGAACAACCAACAAACTGAAGATTGGCACAAGATATGTGAACGACATTTTTGTTTTAATAAAAAATATGGATGAAATCATTCATCTAAATTAAATTTTAAAATAATTCCTCACTGAAATTTACTTAGAAACTCATGGACAATAACAAAATCCCATTTCTTGACGTCAATATGGAGCTAAACACCAACAAATTTATCAGTTATCTATATAAAAAATTCACCAAAAGATCTCTAGTCATCTTAATTATAATAGCCAATGCCCAGAAACATAAAATAGCTGTAATAATTTTCCCAACTACATCATTGATAAACAAATAAGATTATTTTTACAAAAAAATACATGACACTAGCATTAAAAATAACACACAAGAAAACATCAATATATTTTATTGCTGCCAAATGCTCCTTAATTATAAACAGGACAAATTTTCTATATGGAAAATTATTAAACACCATATTTCTACCATAATTCCTCAAACACATGTAAAATTTATAACATATTATAGAAAATGGAAGATAGCAAACTTTGTTGTTTCTAATAATAATAATAACCCTATCAAATCTAAACTAGCAATGACTAATATGGTATATGAATTTCAATGTCATGTACAAGACTGTGTTTCTTGTCAGAAATCAATTTCTTCTATTGGCCATACTACCACTTCCCTGAGTAGACTCCTTACATGCCACCTATCTAGTAATAATAGTGCAATAAAAAAACATTTTATTAACCCATAACTTATAACTTTTAAGAAAAAAAGTGAGATATCACTGAATACAAAACACAGGTGTTGGGCTGGATTTTGTTTTGTTAAATGGGAGACAAAAATAGTCAGCATCTGAGGTTGGACAAAGTTCACTAGAGCTCCAGATGTCAGTGAGCTAACTATTTAAGTGATGTCAGTTGTCACATAGTTCAAAGTTGAATCCAGCAGTTGCGGAGAGCAGTTAAGAAGATAACAGCTTAGAGTGAGGCTGAGTAAGGCTGGGTAGGCAGCTTGCGGTTGCTGACTTGTACGCCTGTGTTCCAACCAGATGAAACCCACTCCACATCAAGTCACTGAAGAAGAGTGAATAAAATACAAATGTATATTTTATATATGTATATATTGTTTTCTGTCATTTTGTAGTGTAAAAAGATAATTAGAATTCGGTTCAAACAGATTCTTGCTGAATTGTTATAAAGTTCATGTACTGTCATTTATAAAAAAAAAAATACCCACCAAATTAGTTGAATTTTCTTTACTATCAATGAAGCAGCAGCAGTGTATCTCCAGACATGTCAAAGCACACACACATACACACACACACACACACATATATATATATATATATATATATATATATATATATATGTCATCCGCAGGCAGATCTGTTTCGCCGTATCACAGCTCATCAGTACGGTTAGACTCCGATTGCTTATGTGAAAATGCATCCACACACAGGAATGTGCACACACACACAGGTGAATACAGTCACACACATAAATGAATATACACACACTTATACACACACACACAAACACACACATTCATGTCTCTTTAGAGACATTATTGCCCAAAGCATGTATTATGTATGGCACTTAACTGACTGACAGAGTGAGTACTGTTTTAATCATAGCAGTGAATCAGATGTTTAACCGTACTGATGAGCTGTGATACAGTGAAACAGATCTGTCTGCAAATGACTATTTACGCTCTTACACCCTGATTGAGCACTCTGGAAGGATGGTAGACTTTGGAAAAACACTAGCTACTCTAGCATCTACGCATCGTTCATTCAGTAAATATTTTGCTTGTTTGTTTGTTTTGAAGTTTAACGACCTATCAATCCTTATGGTATCATTTTAAGGTTATAACAAATGATTTTGGGTAAGGTTATATTATTTTTACAGAATTTTGGAAGATGTCTTGCTTTTTAAATTTTTCCATTGCTTTCAATTTGTATTACTTTTTAAATTTTTCCCCCTGGTGAGGATCAGATCTATTTTTGATCTTTAGATCTTTACTGAGATTATATTTTGTTGTTTAGTTTTATCTTTTTGAGGAAGGTTAGAATAGTATTAGAGTAATACTAATAATTCTCAAAATATTCCAGAAAATCATTACACACAGATGCTCATGTGTCCATATTGAGAATAGACATTTGTAATGGTGATTTACAAAAAACAATTCCTCACTCATTCACTCAGCAATATATTATAAATATAGTTAAAATAATTAACACTTAATAAGAAAAAGATAAATAACACATTAAAATACAATCTTAAAAATATCTTAAATAATAATAAATCATAATTAAAATAATAATAAATATATATAAAAAAGATTTAAACACAAATAATAATAATAGAAACAATGATATTAAAAAAGAAAAAGGATCTTAAATAATAATAAATAAAATAATAATAAATAAAAATAAAATAATAGTAATAATAATAATATTAATATTAGTATTAATATTTTGTTATATATATATATTTTGCATTTTTCTTTCTTTTTTTTTTTTTTTTAATCGTGTCACCCCAAGCAATGTCAGAAGGAGGGTGATAGACGACTTAGGATGTACATATGGAGAGAGTGGATGTGAGTTAGTGTGTTAGGAGGTGTCTATTGACCTTACATTTAAACTCCTGGTGGTTGTAACCGTCGGGGAAGCAAGCATGCAGTAGGGAATTCCACAGGCAAGGAAGTGTGAGGAAAGAAGCTGTTGGAGTAGAAATTTCGGTTACATTTCATTGGTTTCACTGTAAAAGGTTGGGACCTAGTTGCCAATCTAGTATCTCGTGCAAATTCACATCTAGGGGGCACTAGTGATTTAAGTTTGTCAGAGCAGAAGCCATGAAAGTATTTATAGAAGAGGCACAGGGAAGCCATGTCACGCCGGTGAGAGAGATACTGCAGGCGGTCAGCCAAGTCGGTATCAATCACATTACAGATTCTTCACTGTATTTTGTCAAGAACCCCGAGGAGAATAGAAGGGGCACCCGACCAGAGGTGGCAGCAGTACTCAATACACAGGCAGATGGTGGATTTATATAATTGCAGAATAGATTCAGGCGGAAAGAATTTATGGGCCCTGCACAGAGAGCCGACTTTCATAGCTGCAGATTTAGCAATGAATTCGATGTAGTCATTCCACTTGAGGTCCGCTGAGAGTGTCAGGCCAAGCAGGTATAGTGATTTACTCTCTGGGAAGCAAGCCTGTTCCATGCTATTGGGAGGGAGGTGCGGTTGTCTGTGGTGGTTAATTGACAGCAGCTTCGTTTTGGAAGAACTGAATTTTACGAGCCATTTCTTACCCCAATCCACCACATATTGGAGGTCCTTTTATTATTATTTTCATAATATTATATTATTACTATTATTTAGAATATCTATTTTTTTCTAATAATAATATTATTATTATTTTTATTAGTGTTAAAATTTTTTTATATATGTATTTATTATTATTATTAATATTGTTGATGTGGACCAGTGATGGGACCACAAAATGATAACTCAAAACATGGTGGTATGGTTAACACATATATTAAGTCAAAAATGAATTCAAGAAAACAGAGTAAACACCCTTTGCATGCCTCAATCATGTCAGCTATATCTCTGTCCATGTTTGGCCAATCGTCATAACAATGCATGAGACTTTTTGTACGATTTTCACCGGGATGTTTGCAATCATGTTCTTTATCTCGTAGTTCATTCTTAAGGTCGGTATTGTCAAGTCTTTGAATATTTCTTTGTTTTTTAAAACGAGTCTAGAAAAACCATCAATATGGCAGATGTTCTTGGAGGACAGGTACTCAATCTTAAAATTATAGTTCAGCAGTATTGTACCGCGGTGTACAAACAGTAGTCTCTTCTTAGATCCGTATATAGTCAGCAGCGGTTTGTGGTCAGTCTGTAATGTAAAATATCTGCCATGCAGCTATCTGTGAAACTTGGTCACGGCAAAGATTATGCTTAATGCCTCCTTTTGAATCTGTGAATATTGCTTTTCCACAGGCAGCAAAGTTCGAGACACATGCATGATGAGTTTTCTCGTTCCATCAGGAAATTTGTGTAAAATGCAGGCACTGATGCTATATGAGCTGGTGTCGCTTGCTACTATGATGTCCAACTTTGGGTCAGAGTGAGTGAGAGAAAGGTCTGAAGTGAGTGTGTCCTTTATTTTTTTGAATGCAGATTGGCATTCTGGTGTCCATTCCTAGGTTTTGTCTTTCTTTAGTAGTTTGTTTAAGGGATCTCACAAGTTGTGCATGTTTTTAATGAATACCTGGTAAAAATTTGCTCAGTCTAAGAAGCTTTGTAGTGCTTGCACATTATCTGGGGCCAGCATGTCCTTGATTGCTGTAGCCCTGTCTGGATCCAGTTGTCGACCATATTTGTTAATGATATGCCATATATATTTTATTTACATCAAGTTAAAATCACATTTAGCCTCCTTGTCTTTGAAGCTGTATTCTTGAATTTTTATCAAATACGCTTAGTATGTGCTCCTGATGGTCTTTCACTGATTTACTAGTAATCAGGATATGACTTTTGACTTTGACGTTCTTCACTTTTTTAAGAGCTTGCTCTTCAAAATCCTTCTGCTGTTTCTGAACTCACATAAACAGTTGTTGCTGTTGTAGAAGTAACCGCTCTTCTGTTTTTTTGCTGTTGTTTGTCACTTTTTTGCTGATAATCTTAGCTTTCATCAATTGGATTATTACTTTCTGAAAATCTTCCATTTTTTATTTCAGACTAAAACGACCAATTTTTACGTGAAAAAACAGAGAAGAAAAAAAAATAACTGCAGTTAGAGTTTTTTGTAAGATATACGCAAAAGAACAGAGGCCACAAAAAATCTATTTACAGATTTTTTTTTT